>KZ808229.1:116619-130566 GCA_000696205.2 Oncopeltus fasciatus
ATATATATAAACACACATGTATAATAGAAAAAAAAGTGGAAGTAAAGGAACTAATAGTGGACATAAATTGGATTACAGCAGTATAACACCTGGTAACAAATACTAATTAGTTTCACGGTACATTATTCCAGATTCATTACTTCAGATTTATAATTGATAGTCCAATTAATTTAAGAAACTTTTGCCACTGGCATACTAAGAGGTGAAGAAAGCACATTGTACCCTTAGTGTGTTGGAAGTAGAGAGGAATGCCTTACTGTTCTAGAGATATGATACAAGACGAGCCACAGCAGAGCTCTAACTCAACACCGGTCTCACAGAGGCAGACACTTCGCCCTGGTCATATGTCTGGAAATCTGAAAAAAATAAGTTTTTTTTTAAGAGAAATTATTCATATTAAGATTAAAATCTAATTTTTGTTCAGAAAGAAAGATTGAGATGATACAAGATTTTTTTGTTGAATTATCATCAATGAATTAGGCAGAACAGGATTGAAAGAACGAAGCTTCCCATTTACTTGCCAAAGAGTTAACTTAGAAGACAATTTGTCAGAGAATATGAGAATGTGACAGTAGTAGGATTAAGGAGACGAATGTATGGAATCCTCTGTTTATAAAAAGCATTTGCTCATTCTTGCTACTGGGTTACCACTTCTTGACCAAGTAGATTTTAATGTGAAAGATAACATAAATAATAGACGTATATAATACGTCACAAACCAAGTGACATTAGAGAGCTCTGATATAACATTACACAAATTTAAAATTTGCAGTCCACCGGTGCTCTTCTATGTCATAAAAAATCAACCTAGAAATAGGACTACAACTCACTGGGACCGCTCCTTGCCCAACATTTAAGATTCTACTGTTATAGATTATATTCATTAACTTAGCTTAAATGATTTTGCCTATATGTAAATATGCTGGAAAAACTTCATGTAATTAATGTTGGTCTATTAGTGCTACCTTATTTCTAGGGATGCTAATTACAACCAACTATGAAATTATTCATTTTTTTATTTCCCTTTATGATTTTATTTGTTTATTTACAATAGTCAATAAGCAGGACGTGAACTGTAATTTTATGAATGCAACTTTGACTCCTTCCCTTACTTTCAATAAAGTGTATCCCTGGCATCTCTAGAGAGTGTAGGAGTTAAAGTGGTGCTGCAATGGTCGCAGTTTGTATAAAGAGTAAAATGAGTGTAGCTGAATCAGAATAAGTGGGATTCAGGCCAGCACTCTCAGACCACCTTAGTTTTACATGATATATAATAGCTAAGAAGCTTCTGACCAAGAATGAATATATATATTTTCTAGGGGACAACACAATATTACATGTTTTATGAGGGAAATAATAAGTTAATATTAGAAAAAATTTCAAAAAAAAATTAAACAATCTACCATAGGCATTTACCAAGTCCTTTCTGTACTACCCATTCCTCATGGTATCACCTGTCACACAATATAGGTAGGTAGGATCGGGTTTAGGGGCGATCAACCCTTAGATTATTACGCCCTTCAGTATAACTATTGCTTGAGTAGGTAGGATCGGGTTTAGGGGCGATCAACCCTTAGATTATTACGCCCACATCGATGGGATTTAATACAATTAGCATATCTGTTCTCGCAGGTGGTTTCCATTTCATAATGATTTAGTGTCACACAATATATGCTTCTTTACTTGCCTCTATTATTTACAGCTACCTTCCAGCCAACTAAATAAACTTAAATAATAACTGGAATTTTTTTATTATTAAGAATATTATTTACCTGTTAGGATCTTCTTTATAGTAAGGAGGAATCACAAATAATTTTAGGTCTATGTCATCTCTAAATTCAAAATCTTGAAACGTAATTTTGGCAGTAACGGTTGGTAAGATAGGAATATCTAGAAAATAAATGGAAAAATAAAAAACTTAATTACTACTAATCTGAAAAATTGATATTAAATTTGAACCTGAAATGAATACAGGGGGACTCATCATAAGGATAAACACAGTGCATAATTCAAACAGGGTATTCATACAGCTATGAGTTAAAGTTGAAGACAAATGACTGGATGTAAATCTGTGAGCTCTGTAAGGATTAAGGTATGGTTAGATTTTAAACTAAAAAATGAATTTTAAATAAATATCTCTTCCGGCATAATTCTCACTAAAAGAAAGAACCTTGATATTAAGCTACAAAATAATGATTCACAAACATTGTCAAGTTATTAGTAAAATCAACACGAAATAACATAAGGGGAAGTGATGGTGATATCTTGAAATTAGTAAACAATTTTTCAAACATCTGGAATTAATAAAATGATTGTTAAAAAATGAAAACTTGATATAAATGAAAGTAAGGGACTAAGGCCCACTATTTTATAGGGAGCATTTCAAAACTCTATTGGACAAAATTCATATTTAGATATAGCTGAAATCCATTTTCCATAAGCTTAGTGACTAAGCAGATTTCCCATGTTTCATTAAAATGGATATAAACATCTATGCAGAGGAATAAGTCAAAACTATGCTCCATTAATCAACAAAATCATATAGGTATATCTTGATACACAATTCAAATATTCTTAAGGTGCTTCTATATTCTTAATACCAAATATTCTTGGTGCAATGGCAATATTTTTCTTTAAACAAACATAAGATGTCAAATATTCTTGAAAAGATCATCCAATATTATGTTATATAAGTGAGAAAATTTTGGTTCATTAGGAGTGAAGGTTTACATGAAACCCAGAATTTGAATAGAAATATTTTAATGATTTAGCTACCACAATCATAATTTAGGCTAATAAAAATGGTATCCATAGGAATGAGGGTTATATAAAAAAACACAACTTGGTACTTTACCCAATGAAATAATAAAGATAACTTGGGACAGATATTTTTTTTAGTTCAACTAAAATGCAATCTGTTGATAATATGCAAGGCCTGAGTGGTGAAGGGGGATTAGACACTAAAAGAAATATCATACTCTATAATTACAGTATTCTCTTAAGCAGCCAAAATTAACTGTGTTAATTCCTAACATTAAAGTTAGGACTTTTCCTAACCCCACATAAAAATTATCAGGCATAAGCTTATTTTCCATATTATACATTAAGCCTAATTTAATCCATTCTGGAAAAACTTATTTATTTAGTTCTAATAGCTTAATACAATATTCAAGCCATATAATTGTTCTTAAAACCTGTAAGAATATTATATACTGGATAAATGAAATGTATTAATTTACACAAGCATTTTCATATGTTTTAGATTTCATTTTTAAAATAATTAATTTTATTTCTCATGATGTACTTCAATAAAACAAAATTAGTGGAGCACAAAAAAAAAACATAATAAATGGACTTACCTAATTTCACTGGAAAACCAGGAGGAAGTTTCAGTTGAATAAATTCTCGAAGTTTGTTGAGGTGCTTAATTGGTGCTATAACTTCAAGAACATCAAGCAACATTTCAACAGATAGAGGAAAATCAGGACTCTAAAAAAAAATAAAATCCATATTAAATTTTGTTGAGGCAATATTTCATACCAATGAGAATGAGTGCACTGCTTTAAATAAGAAATACTACGTATGTTAGTCAACTATAATTGACTTCCAAAATTATTCACTCAACAACCTGAACCACTTTATAATTTATTAAATCTTCATATTTTTTTTTCTAAAGTTAAATTTAGCTTATTTTCTACTTGCAAAAATTTATTAATTTCATTAAAATTAGGGGCTGCTACCTGTCCAATTCTATATCACTTTTTCTCATGAGATATTTTTTGTTGAGAAATATTTATGTACAAAGAAAACTACTAAAAAAAATAAAACCAACAAAAATTTAACTACTCTCACAATTTTTATTCAAGGCTTTATTCCCAATTCAATAAAAATCCTGTTACAAGTTTACCTACCAGGTATGCAAGTTTAAAATGTCGTTTTAATTCCAATAGAATGCGCTCTTAGCCTATTGAAGGATTTGCTTATCTCTAAACGCTATTTTGTTTGTAAGTCATTTGTTTACAAAAGTCAGTTGTTTTTAAGTCGTTTGCGTGGACGTATCATACCTTTCTTTGGTGTTAAAAATGTCTAATTTTAAGCCAAATAAAGAGCATTTGCGGCATGTCATGATTTTCTTATTTAATCAAAAGAAAAAGGCATCTGAATGTCATCGAATTTTTATTGAGACTTATGGCGATCTTGCTCCAACCGTCAAGACATGTGAACGTTGGTTTCAACATTTCAAACGTGGTGATTTTGATGTTACTGATCAAAAACGAGAAAATCTACCAAAAAAGTTTGAGGACTTCGAATTGCAATCTTTATTAGACGAAGACAATACCCAAACCCAACAAATAATGGCAGAACAGTTGAATGTCACTAGGCAAGCCATTTCCGATCGCCTGAGAGCTATGGGAAAGATTCAAAAGGTTGGAAAATGGGTTCCACATGAATTGGACGAGCTTCTCAAGCCCGGCGAAACAGTCAATACCGAGCGCTACCGACAACAAATGATCAATTTGAGTCACGCATTGATCGAAAAATGCCCAGAATGGGCTCACAGGCACGCCAAAGTCATTCTTCAGCATGATAACGCTCCTGCAAATTCAGCCAGATTGACTAAGGAAACGATTTCTTCGCTTGGTTGGGAACTCCTACCCCACCCGCCGTATTCACCTGACCTGGCACCTTCTGATTATCACCTCTTCTCATCGATGGGACACTCATTGGCGGAGCAACACTTCAACAATTTTGAAAACGTACGAAAATGGCTCGATGAATGGATTTCAAATAAAGATGAAGCATTCTTTTGGAATGGTATCCATATATTGCCCGAGAGATGGACAAAATGTGTAGAAAGCGAGGGCCAGTACTTTGAATAAAATATATTATACTTTTTTTTAAATTACTGTGTATATATTTTAAGAAATAAACGACATTTTAAACTTGCATACCTGGTATTCTCATAATATTCATTTTAAAAAAATTAAACTAATTTTAAATCATGATGATAATTGTGTTAATGTAATCCCACATTTCATTATTAATTTGAATCATACAGAGACCTAGAAAAAAAAACTCTACCTCCCCGGCTGAGGGTAGAGAGGTTTTTTATTTCTAGCTCCCTGTATGATTCAAATTTAACTTTTTTTTTTTTTTTTTTTTTTTTTTTTTTTTAAACAGCCTATTAATTTTTATTAAACTTTACTTAGCGCTGATAGGTTCTGGTAGTTGGTGAATGAAGGAACTAAACATTAAACCTTTATGCAATATAAATATAAGTTTATGATGATACATTTTATTTATAGAATACTGTCCACAAATAATATATATGCTTGAAAAATATTATTCTTTGATTATATTGAAAAACATGAGTAAATACATATATTTTACTGCTAAGGTAAAGTTGTTAAAGTTCATGTCTTCAAAAATGATATTGCAGGAAAAAAATTTAATAAATTCATTAATTTATCATAACTTGAAGGAAGTTTACTATAAACAGGGAAAAGAAAAATCAATTGAAAAGTTAGTCATTTAATGAAAGATTTTGTGAAGTGAATATTGATTAGGTATGTAATGTGCAGGCTTTTTCTTCTCAATATAAGCACAGCATTTATTCTGTGACAGGGTAGAAATATGATTTTGAGTAACTGCCAGTGAAAATAACAATATTAAAGACAATTAAGAATACTTTACATGCTGAGAGCTTTCAGTTACAGACACTGTGTGATAATAAAAAAAAGTTTTTAAAAAATACATGACTAACAAATTAAAGAAATGAGAAATAAAATGGATTCTGTTGAGCTCAGATAAGAAAAGGGGACATACATAAATGATACAGAGAGAAATATAATTATACACAATAAATATATCTTACTTCTCAGAACTAGATTCCAGCTAGAATCATTAGGAGCCAGAAGAGAAAAGGATAAAAAAAGAATCAGGGAATCAATAAAGGATACCTCACAAATGACAGGACCCATCCTCTTTTTTTTTTTTTTTTTTTTTTTTTTTTTTTTTTTTTTTTTTTTTTTTNTTTTTTTTTTTTTTTTTTTTTTTTTTTTTTTTTTTTTTTTTTTTTTTTTTTTTTTTTTTTTGCTGCGTTAGCCTCCCTTGGAACCACTTAGGGACATTGGAGGGAGGGGCTATCTACAGGTTGCCACCCCATTCTAAACACCCATGGCTCAGGGACAAGCTTCTATATATAATAAAAGATTGACCTGGGCGGGATTTGAACCTGCAGCGTCAGGATTGCGAGACCTGTATGGATCCCTTGAGCTATCCTGGCATCCCAAAGACCCATCCTCAAAGATAAAACCAGAAAACAGATAAGCAGTTATAATAAATAACCGAAACAACTTGGTGTAGCCAAGGGAGGCAAATTCAACATATGAAGGAAGCCTTTAGTTGCTTCTACCATGAGGCCAAGAAGCCTTATAAGTTAATTTGTTAATGTTGAGATGCACACCATATGAATGCATCACTAGGAATGAACAATCTACCTGAAAATTGGTCAGTGCTATCAATATTGCAAGCACATAAGACACAATTTATTCTGAATGACTCTTACACATCAATTATATAATCATTGTTACCATGCTTGAATACACCATGGTATGAATACAAACATAATTTATGAATATAAAAAAAATTTTTCCCCAATATGTTCTGTATTAATTTTATATAGTCATAGTTTTATATTTTCGTTTATTTATTCTTTGTTATATTATGACACATAGATATGTTTCTATATTATTTTTGTATGTTTCTTTTTCATATTTAGCACTGATGAAGGCCTGAAATTCAGGCCGAAACATTGGCTAAAACAAAAACTTTTTGGTCACAAATTAGTTTTTAATTTTTCAACTACCAAGACCAAATTTCTGATAATCCTCTCTTCAAATTTAATTGCTTTTTACAAATTATTTAAAATAATTATGAATAAGGACTCATCTTACCATAGCAACAGTGGCCCTGAAAGCTTTACTGGTCTCTTTGTTCACTAATCTCCTTCCAAGTGGTGGGTGATCTCCAGGATTACTGCTTATGTAGCTTTCCCAACTGACCCCACAGTTTGGTGGAGGAGTCAGAGAACTCCTTCTCAACAACTATGAGAAAGAAAGCCATTAAAATAAAGGAAATGTGCCACTTATTATCCTATTAAATTTGTAATTTGATTTGGAATAAATTAACTGTAGTAATATAATTGCACAATATTTATATTCTTATAAATAAAAAATAAAGTGCAGAGTTTATCAAAGAAGAAAAAAGTGGTGCACAAGATTAACACTAAATCAATGCTCTAAGAATTCTTTCATCAGGTTCTACAATAATATTAAGATCATAACAGTATTAAAGAACAAGTCTGTCAAGTAGCAGTTGTTGTGGACATTTAATTTCGGCTTCTATACTTCAATAACTCTTTTCAAAATCACTTTTAACACAACATAACTAAGACACTGAACAAGCCATTTTTCATACATCTCCACACAGGTTACAATCCATAGTTACAAAGAGCTAATGATATTAAGTCATAAACATAACATGGTAACATGGTAATTAGTAAGTATGTAATTCCCTAATCTTATTGGTTTGGATTTTGCTCATTAATAAACTTAGCCCTTCATTTTGTATTTAAATTCTTTTGAATTTCTTTAAGAAAAAATAAAAACTGACACCCCAACAATCACACACACACACACACATGCACACGCAGGCACTCATGCACACCTTATTATTAAATATCCTTTGTGGTGTCTAATAGGTTGGATCACATAGAAAAAAAAAATCAAAATTTGAGGAGAGGTTAGTCAGGGATTTGGTCTTGGGAGTATTTTTTGTTTACAAATCAGTTTTATTCTTTAGTTCCAAAGAGAGTATCCCTGACTAACCTCTCCTCATAAAACTTAACAATCAAATATTTTATTTGGTTGTGGTTTTTTATTCCACGTAAATTTTAAACAATTAATGAGAGGGAATAGAATAAAAAATTCTTACTACCTCAGTCGGGAAAGCAGGAGATCTGGGTTCGAGTCCCGGCTGAGGTAGTAATAAAGAAATAAAACCAAAAAATGAGAATCTAACAAATAGCTGATAATGTTAGCCCCTTCAAGCATAAGACGATATATTCGTATTACTCAGGGGTTTAGACTCCCAGTAGAGTGCGAGGAGTAGAATGAATTATCTGGCTAGCCTCAGTGGTGTAAAGGATAACATGCTTGCCCGGAAAGCAGGAGATCCGGGTTCGAGTCCCAGTTGAAGTAGTAAGATTTTTTTATTCTATTCCCTTGCATTTATTGTCAAAGAAATTATATTTTATCAGGATTGAGAAGATAGTCCCTCCCTTTACCAGCTTAGTGCATACAATAAAACAAAAAACAAAATGTAAACAAAAACTTGGCATTGGTACAGGGGTTGCTAAAACTTAATAATAATAACAACTGTTACATTTTAATTGCCAGTAGTTATATAATAAAAAAGTTGATGATATTTAATATGGTACTTTTATTTTAAGATCAACAAAAGAGATGAAAAAGCAGCTTATAAGTCAAGCAACTTTTGAAAATATTTTGGCTACCAAAGGATGACCAAAACATTTCTGTGAGTTTAATTAACTTTCTAGAGAGAGCATAAGATTTTAAGGGCCCAAAAATTACCTCTCCATTCCAATCGATCACTTGAGTGTTTCCCTTGGTTAATTTTTCCATTATTGCTTTGTTTTTTTGTAAGTCTTCTTCTGAAAGGTGTTCACGCCTCTTACGTGAATCTAATACCATCCCATTGATATCATAAACATCTGCTTGAAATGCACCAACTGTTTCCTAAATTGAAAATTTTAACTATTTTAATTGGTATAACTATTTAAAAATACTTACATTTTTTAAAAGTAGCCTGTAGTGAATGTAGATTTGTTTAAAATAATATTAATAAACAAGAAATATTATTATTATTTCTTGTTTATTAATATTATTTCTCTTCCTTATTAGGAAGAGAAAGTAATTTAAACAAAGCAAAGAATAACTAGATGTAATTCATTCAACAAGTAGTTCATTATTTGAACTACCTATGCTGAATATAGGGCACCACCCCCACAACATCTATGTTGAGAAATTTTATATACACATATATATATACACACACATAGAAGGTGTAGAAATTATAAATTATAAAGAAGAATATAGAGAGTAGAAATTAATTAACACAATACTTTTGGCCAGAGCTCCTATAAGAGGGGATAAGTTTAATTATTTTTCTTATTTTTATGAATATTAATTATTATTTTATTCTATCTAAGTAGAACCAACGGGTAATAAAATTGATAATAATCGATTATAGTTGTGTACTTGGATTTAGTATTACTTTAGTTTTTAACATTTTGAATAATCTATAACATATAAGTAAACCTATTATGATTGCATCACCCATGAAATTGGCAAACTTTTATTTTTTAATAAAAGCCTGTCTAGGGCTAGATTTGATTTAAAAAGGTATGGGAAACCCAAATAGATTCAATCAGCTAAGCTAGCTCCCCATATTAGTTCTTTGCTGCAACGGTGGCTGTATAAGTCCTCCAACTCTGAAACATCATAGACTGATAACCAAATATTTAAAGGAGTCGTAAGGGTCAAGAGGTTTATAGAGGTTAGCTATGTGTTGTTGGCTACTGACACCTTCTAATTTTGTAATGAAGTCTATGGTATTTTGTAATGTATAGTATTTTATAGACTGGGGGAATCAAAAAGTATTTTAATGAAAATCTGAACCTAATTACCTGATTATCTTTACTCAACCAACACATTAAAAATTTGTATTCATTTTTATTCCCCACTGATGCAATTATTAAGGAAACTGTTTTTATTTTAGATATTATACTTTCATTTACATGTTCCTAATTACATTATGAGTATAGTGATAAATTTTAGTACTTAGGATTAAAGATTTCAAACAAACCTTTCTATCTTCCCGGAAGAACCAACCAGATTGAGCTCGGGTAAATGTTATAGATTTAGTGGACATCTGAACAGCAACAATGTCGCTACTCATTAAGATATCAACTTCATCTTCTATTTCCAGTTCAGTTTCCTGTAAAATAGACATGCTAATAAGAAAGAAGTTTTTTCAAACAAACTGAAGATAATTATGAAGTTAATTACCTCATGGCGGACTTTCTGAAAGACACATGCTTTGTTGTCTAAAACAGTAAGGGCTTCTGAAGGTTTCACATGCCCTAAAAATATGAAGCTGACATCACCACGATCCCACCTCATGTCATTAAAATCAACAATAGTGGTATCCAAGCGAATAGAAGATCCTTTTTTATAAATTTTGCACACATCGGAAGGTAAAATTCGAGATACTAGAGGAACTAGAAAAATATTATATAAATTATACAACAAATGAAAAATATAGAAATTTAATACTTAAATAATTAATCTTGATCATACCATCCTAATGAAAAGTAGAGGGTCCCACATCCAAGCTTAAATTATTAAAACTTAGTAAAATACTTTATCAAAGCCTATAAGTATACATGACATATTTTCTCCTTAACTTGATTATCAGTCACTGATAATAGAGTTCTCTCATTGGATAGATTTGGTTTAGAAACCCAGTAAAATTTTTTTTTCTTTAAATGCATATCAATAAACCCTAATTCTTTATACAACAAATGTTTCAGTAGGAATCGCCATATTCAATTTATAGAAGCTCTACCATATCTTTTTCAAGTAGGAAACTATTAGTCGCAATATAAGTAAATAACAAAAACATTGAAACATTGATGCTGTAGCATTATTCAGTTTTCAACAACCAATGAACTAAATTAGGTACAATCTATTAAAAAGTTACAAAGCAGCAACGAAGAAAATAAAATTTTAGTATTGAAAACTCAGTGGCCTTTTTTATGTATACTTAGTCTATAAAATATGATACACCCTGTATTTAACAAATACTTTTTAAAAATAATTGCTATTGTAAACATTAATTAATTACATACCCCAACTGGTGAAATCCCATTTTAATTCCATATAAAAATCTCCCATTTGATGCAAAGCTCTAAGTAAACTTGGACGGCGCTTTTCAATATGTTCTCTGCTTTGAGCTTTTAGTTTTCTCACTAATGAAGCAACTGTAAACAATTAGCAGAATGATATTAACATGAATTGTTAAATTATTGATGTTTCAACAAAAAGAAAATTAATGATAATTGATAATTGTAGATGATGCAGTATAAAAATAGATAATAAGTCTTCTTAATAAGAAATATATATCAACTACCCATGTGATGGACTATTCATTCAAATGAATACTCTGGGCATCAATTTAATTTCTTAACTACTAGGTAATTCTATGAAATAATTAATTAAGGGTCTCTCTTTACATGAAACTCATTTACTTTAGAACCTGAATAAGCTCAGATATATTCTCAGATCAAAATTTTTCAGAAGCCTCAATACTGTACTGATATCTACCAGCCAAGAACTAAGAGATCAGTAGATGATAGCAAACTAATTATTATCATCTCTCTTTTGGCTGTGCTTTCACCTATTCTTCCTCATGACTTTAATTCATTCAAAGATTTTGTTTGAGATTATCTGTTGACCAGATGACTAGAAAAAGCTCTGTGACTAGAAAAAGCAGTAAGGCAGAAATACTACTAGAGCAAAAACTCTATATTATGGACAATTGCAGAGTGATAATCTGAAGGAAGAGCTGAGTTAAAATGGTTTCATAAAGTGTACAATAGTAACAAAATAAATATAAGTGTGATTACTGATGAGAATTTATCAAAAAGCATATACTTTGTTTACCAAGCAAATATGAAAATTTCATTCAGTCAGAAGCAACTTTTCGTGGATTTATAATATAGATTATATTAAAAATGTGATTTTTAAGTTATCTTTGAAAAAATTAATACATTTTTTTTCCAATGTACTTTGAAAATATACATTTTTATAGGCACCCAACAAAACATCATTATTTTACATAGACATTAAATGGTAACAAGATATTAACTTCAATTAAATAAGTTAGCAAATGACAGACTCCAGTTATACATACTTGTTTGGCGATCCCCATAACTTACTGCTTCAGCCAGGGGACTCCAACCTGCCATATTTTTAATCCTAACAGGTGCATTATGAGCGAGTAATAATTGAACACATTCTGAAATAATAAAACAAAGTAAAACAACAATAATAAAAAGAAATAAAAAGAAAAACAAACTGGATCATATTTTCAAAGAAGGGTTAACCATAAAAAAACATTAATTTTTTTTCATTGAATTATTATAAAAGATTCATAAATTAATTTGTCTACAATATGCATTACTTAACAATTGAAAATTGCATCCCAAAAAGAATTTTTAAAATTTAAGAAAATAAACCATACTATAAAAAAGTTTATTGTGTAATGATATCATAGTATACTTAAGATTGACGATTAAAAGAATTTACAGTAGAATAATAATAATTTAAAAAAATAAAATAAAAAAATAAAAATAAAAAAGATTAAAATTTCAAAGAACTTTTGTCCTAATAATGATTATTTCTATTTGTATCAATAATATAACTATAATAAAATGAATTATAGAAATTTGAAAAAATATCTATCTTGCATAACATTAAATTCTACAACGATGTTAGACAATAGTATTTGAGGCAATAATGACCCTCAGTGGTTGACATGCCTTTAAATAAGGAAAAAAAAAAAAAAAGTTTAAAAAAGTTAAAAAGTTTATGAAATACTTTCTATATATAAAGCATTGTAAAATATGTCCATGCAAAATTTTTAGGTAAAATTATTGCAACAGTCAGAATTAAATTATAGCAAGTATATTAAATTAGTTATAGCAGCATCCATAAAAAGAATCCTAGAATTTTTCATAATTTGTTTATTGAAGCCAATTGAACAAAGTTACTATTGTTTGAAACACACACACTGTGTGTGTTTGTGTGTGTATACACACACATGAATAAGGACAAATACAAGAAAAATCATATTCCCAAAAGCAAATCACTTCAAACTCTTGTTTCTTCATAACATTTATCAATGACCAACTTAGTGAGGTCAATAAAAGGATCACTAGCGCAAAACAAGCCTTCTTATCAATTGCATGTTTAATTAAATAGAGAAAGATCTCCAATATTCTCAAAGTCAGTGAATATGTTCATAGATATAGTTGAGAACGTTTTAAGGAACAATAAATGAAGAAGCTATATTAATATTGATCTCTATCTATAGATAGCATATATGTAATAATTTAATTTTTAAATTTATAAAAATATTATACATACATATGTACATATAAAAGATGGCCACAATTGGAATATCTCAAAAATGAAATGTTTTCAGTGAAAAATACCAAATGTCGGAGAAGCAGAGGTGTACGGCGGCTCATGGAGTAAAAGTTGTTTTACCTCAGTTGTTAAGAAACTGGCTCTCCAAAAGAAGAAATGAAACTTCAAATATTAGGATAAATAAACCTTTCACTTTTTTTTTTCTTTTAAGAGCTTTAAAAAGTATGGAAAGCTAAGAAGTCTGTTTTTCAAAACCTCACTTAGTTTTCTGGCTATCAGACTTGAATATTGTAACTTAGTAATTATTAATTTCAAATAGAGAGTTTTTGACTGTAGAGATTATTAGTAAAAGGTTTTTGTTGGGGTTAGTTCATGGATGATCCAAAAAATATGCAATTTAAAAAAAAAAAGTGTATTTTTTATTATATACACATTTAAATTTTTAAAATTTTTTTAAATATTGTATTTTATAGATAAATCTTGACCGAACCCCAACAAAAAAACATCTACTCTTAGAAATTATACTTTTTAATACTTTCAAGGCTAGGCTGCTGTTGATCAGGATATTTTTTAGTGTAAGGAATTTCAACCCGCCAAGTAATTTTCATACTACTTCCCTAAGACAATTAAAATGTCTTTTTTTTTTTT
The DNA here is from genome assembly GCA_000696205.2 of Oncopeltus fasciatus. Lineage (NCBI taxonomy): Eukaryota > Metazoa > Arthropoda > Insecta > Hemiptera > Lygaeidae > Oncopeltus > Oncopeltus fasciatus. The sequence continues at coordinate 130,563 of KZ808229.1, forward strand.
TTTT
>KZ808229.1:135282-145434 GCA_000696205.2 Oncopeltus fasciatus
TGTAAGTGTTTTCGCCAAAAACTCTAGCAGATTTGTAAAATATGAGCTATCTCCAGCAATAACCCTTTTTAATAAATATATATATTATATATGCACATGTATAAAATGAAACAAATAATGGAGAAAAAAATTAAGTGTAAATTTATTATTACTAAGTCAAATTGTGTTAAGTACTGTTGCATTTGTGACTAGGGTGGCCCAATGAGCTGTCAAGTACAGTGTAGGGGGTGGTAGGAAAACCCAATTGGGAAATAATGAGGCAGGCTGTCAAGCCAAATTTAATTTAATAGCATCATTTCACGTATCTTAAATTCACCAGTTTTTGTAATAACAAATAAAAATAAAAATGAACAGCATAGATAATAGTAATGAAATGCCTAATAAAGTAATGCTTGCAGCTTTAAGGAAGAAAAATTACAGTGTAATATCAATATCATTATGTTACATTGACAAATGGGTGTAGAAGGACAAATGTAATGATAATACTTAAGGGTCTAGAATTCAAAAATAAGAGGATTAGTTATCAATTCAAGATCCAACATGAACTAAGATAAGTCTAACTCTTCCTTTCAAATTAAAATAAATTCAATGCTTTTAAAATGGTATATAGAGAAGAACAAACCATGTTTATCTTTTCTTTCAACATCTTGGGTTCTTAAGAGACCTGAGAGTTTTCTTACATCCCCTCTAAACACACATTCGTGAAGGGCATAAGGATTAGAATCGTCTTCCATTTTAGTATAAAAAGATTTTAAAAAAGACATGTACTAATATCACTTATAATTTATGTGAAAATCAAAAAATATATTATGTATCAACATTATAACCACAAAGAAACATAACAGTGGAACTGACAAGTTTGTCTAAGCGGGTAAAGTGGTGCCTAGATACCAAATACTTAGTCTTTCTGCCCTACTGACCTATTAATATAAAGAAATTAACGATATCATGTAACTAATCCTTTCAAATAATGCAATAAAAAGTATAAAATTTCACTTCAGAAACTTTCACCCCAAACTTTATTGTATTATTATTATAAACAACGATAAAACATTAGTTTTTTTATTAACACTAAGAACATTGATATCTTACTTAGATATCTGAGTATGAAAGCTGCAGCCTTGTTACGTCATAAAAATTATTTTTCTTTAGAATACCTCCCCTCCCCTTTATTTAGCATTATTTGATATTTTGGTGAACTGAATTGGGGCGAAGTTTGAACTTCAAACAACGTCTTCTCACTATTAATTATTGCAATAATAATACAATTTTCTTTATTTTTTACAGTTTTAAAGGTGAGGATCTGGAACAAAAAATCTAATGATAAATATAAAATTACATTATAAATGATATTACGAAGCATTGTTTTTTCAACATCATAAGTCATGGTGGAATGGGAATTTTTTTAATTATCTAAACTCATTCCCATTAAGCCCTATACACTTTGTTATTTTCTTATTCGCTAAAGATACAATGATTCAGAATAAAAATGAAAATAAAATTGTTTTTCTCGATTTTTTCATAGTACGTATATAGAGAACTAAAGTTAATATGCCTTGTATGGTGGTAGAACACTTATCCCTCTACCTTTAATGCTACTAATGTTCTATTATCCATTAAAATATGTCGTAAATAAGAAATGAGATAATTCATTGTATTTTTATGTTCTAGAAATATTTAAGTTATAAGAATAGAATTATTTTATGGATGTTCTGCCTCTAAGACTGATATCAACATAAACATTATACTTTAACTTAAATGCATTTTTGTCTTCACTGAAGTGAATATATTAATTGAAACTATTGCTGAAGAAGACTTACAGTTTACCTTCCACTGGTTGAGTCGACAAATTCATATTTTATTTTCGTCGCATTGGTATACATTGACTGAAATTTGGTTGAATTTTGAATGACATGGAAATTAAAAGTTTCATGTTGAAAATAAAAGAGCATAAGAAACCTCAAATTTGCCTGATACTCATCCGAATAGTATTCTACTAAATAGTGTGTTGACATCATTCTTGACATCACTTCTATTCAATGTATACTATACTTCCTTTTTGCTTAGCCGTCCTTCTTTCAAAAATAACTTATTTTAATGATTATTTCTAAATTTCACTTTACCTGAGAGTTTTTTAAATCTTTCATAATGTTAGGGGATACCTTATAGGGAAATCAAGCTATTCACGTTAGTATAATGATACTACATTTGAAAAATTTCTACAAATCTTCAGCAATTCAATATATATTTCTGCTGAAAATTGCCGCTCTTATACAATTGTCTCCATGCTGAAAAATTATATTATTATGAGAGAAACCAGAAAATTTATTTTAAATATATAAGGTCTTTAAAACAAAGAAATAAAAAAACACACTATGTTTGACTCAAAGGTTTATTACTCACAAAAAGTATTACACAAAAAATACTAACTCAAAATGTATCTCTCTACATATGAGTGGCAGTCTGTGTCGGTAGGTAATCTCATTGTTCCCTTACATACTGCTTGATACATTCCAAGTGATATCTAATAAAACACAGAACACAATAATGATATGTCTTTCTCCTATTTACAACTTCTAGTAAATCATTTGTGGTTTTCCTAGAAAATTTTGAAGTATTTTATTTTCGCTGGAATGTATCTCTACTGTTAACAGCCATAGTTTATACTTTGCTTAATTTTATTGAGTGAAATAAGATGGACAGGCCTCGTTTAGGGAGGAATTTTTACTATCATAGTGCCTACCCAGACTAGAAGACATTTACTAAATTTTTTCTGTAATGATAAAATATATATGTTAGGCTATAAATGCAAGGGAACAGAATAAAAAAAAATCTTACCACCTCAGCCGGGACTCGAAACCGAATCTCCTTCTTTCCAGACGGGCATGCTCGCTCGGAAGGCATACGATCCGAGACCAAGTCCCGGCTGAAGTGGTAAGATTTTTTTATTCTGTTCCCTTGCATTATAGTATAAAATTAATGTGGTATTAAATAACACAACAAATACAATTTTTTTTTTTAAATAAAAAGAAAAGAAAATACGAGATTCTAATAAATAGCTGACAATGTTAGTTCCTTTGAGCATAAGACGATATTTTCGTCTTACTCGAGGTTTAATACTCCCAGAAGAGTGCGGGGGGGTAGAATTAATCATCTGGCTAGCCTCGGTGGTACAAAGGACAGTATGCCCACCCGGAAAGCAGAGGGTCCGGGTTCAAGTCCCGGCTGAAGTGGTAAGATTTTTTTATTCTGTTCCCTTGCATTTATAGTATAAAATTATTGTGNCCTCTCTCATCTTCATGATAGGTAGGTGTGGCAAATTACTGCTTTAATGGTATTTCAATTTTTTTTTCTTGTCAATAAGCTATATCTTTTTTTTATTTTTTTTTTAGGTGTTACACAGTGACATTAAGCAAATAGAGTGGGGATTTATCTAAACCGAAAATTTCTAACTTGACGGCCTAGAAGCCTAAGTCTAAGAAAGGTAACATCATTAATTGGTGAAATAGGAGTTGGGGATTACCTAATAAGTCAAGTCTGAGGAAAATATTTTTTTCTATTTAGTGGTCATAATATTTAGTTTAGAGTAATGAATCTCAACATATATTTATCAAATGACAAAGGAAATATATGTCATTCTCTTTTCAGCCCTGAAGAAGCCATCACATGATGTGCCAAAGCTCGTCAAATAACACTAATTTGACACGGTCCAACCCGGAAGAAGAAACGGTAAAGGAAATATTGCAGGAGTTACACAGCGAAATTGAACAAGTAGGAGTGTATCATAAATTAGATTTCTCATAAATCGAAATTATTTATTTTCTTAGAGAAATTTCACATATTACTTTTTGATTTAAAAAAAAAAACAACAGCACTAATTTTTTGAGTTCGGTCAAGGTTGATTCAAAAAAATACAAAAAAAAAAAAAAAAAAAAGGATTTTTTATTATCTGCCAACATTCCGGCTTACATCGTAAGCCATCTTCAGGGCTGTTGAAGTGTGAAATTTTTTTAATTGAGATTGTATATTAACAGCCCTTAAAATGGCTTACATTGTTTTTAAAAGTGTATTTTTTAGGACAACCTTGACCAAACCAAAAATGACAAAGTGATTGTCACAACAAAAGTTTCATGGTTATTTGTCAGATGAAATCTCCGAGAATAACTTTATTAACATATTTTGGGTTCTTATGATAAATTATTTTTAATTTTTGGTGAAATTATGATTCTCTCTCTTTGGTCAGAGCATACTCTGAATTAATATTACATTCCTAAATTTACCTTTTAGCCTTATTTTACAAATTTTATTATTAATCAGCTCAAAATGTATCAGTCATTTCTTATTTACATAGTAACCAGAAGACCAGTTCCATTCCTAGTGTTAGCCACACTATAAGTCACTGAATAATCTTTCTTTATTTCTCTTATTGGGCCACTAGATTTTGTCTTTTAAAAGGTTGCTTTATCTATATCACACTTTCATGCATGTCCATCCACTTCTGACTTCTATCCTGGCTGGAGCATCCTTCAAAATTACCCTATTAACTAGACTGTTGTTTTAATACCTCTTGATTCTGGATATGAAGGATTTTAAAAGGGTGGTTATTTACTCTTGCACAGTGACTCTTACAACAGCCTTAATAGTCTATGTTCCATTAATTAATCTACCAAATTCTTCTTAATGACAGTGTCATGTACCTATCGTATTACATCATTAGCATTGATTTTTTTTTATGGGGGGGGGGGGGGGTTGGCACTTAACTGTGCAATTTGCTAGTGTTTAAGCATACATCTCGGATAATGCTGTCACTTCTGGCACGGTATTACTTTTGAACAAATCTGTTATTCTTAGCTAACCTGTAGGCTTTTTCTTTTTTAAAAAAATCTCATATTCTTTAGTCAGTAACTGAGGTGTGGCCTGGGAATCAGTTTTATTACCTTCGAAAATTTTAGAAAAACCTTAACAAGGTCAATCAGCATTCAAAATGTTATTAAGAGAGATTGTTTTCTGAGATAAGTTTTTATTATAATTATTTTCTTANAAAAGTAAAATATAAGTAATACAAGAAAACTACACCCGAAGAATTTTTTAAAAATTATTCCGGTATATAATAATCGTATGGCTTGATAAAATTTATAATTGTCATAATTTCAACTTAATGGTCTGCATAAAAATAATTACTCTCTCGTTTGTTTTACTGTGATAGGATAAAAATCTTATTATTTTGAACACATCCAAAGTAATATCTGGAATCATTATTTACACGAGCATTTACTGAGCTATGTTCAGATTTTTTTTTCCTGCTTTGATGTTGAAGCAATCCCTCTTCAAGTACTTGGACATTTTCTGGATTTAAAACACTATAAAGCATTAGTTTTTTAATGTACTATAATAGCTGACTATAGGAGGAGGAGGAAGGAGTAAGAGCTTATCCCCATGGGTACAGCTTTTGTATGACGTAAGCACCATGTGCTCTCACTGCCCAATGAGGTACCGACACTAGTCGCGAACGCTGTGAAGAAGTAGAAAAGCTACATTCCATTAATTCGTATTTCGATTACGTCATAATGAAATAATAATGTTATTTATTCTAACCTATTTAAAATTTGATTAAAGCCATAGAGTTTTTGCCTTCATGAGCTTGATTCAAGAGTATTTTTAATATTTTACACTGATGAGCGATGTTGTTTAATCTCCTCGAAAAAAAAAAGCTCCTCATTCGCGTGAAAATTTACACCCACTATGGTGTGTTGATCGATTTAGTAAGAAAAAAAATTTAATAAAATGAAACAAATCATTTTAAAGACCGGTATTACAATTTATTAATATTAATTTCGATTTATCTAATAATATTTAATGTCTAATAACTATTAAAATGAAGTTTTTGATTAATATGTTCAAAACTTACCTGATTAAAAGGGGAAGATATAAGGGGCTTAGCGTCACATATGCACTACCCTATTACCAATCGTGTACTATTAAAACACGGGATAATGACGCAGAAAATGGAAAAAATCAGCTGTATTTCTATCGAGAGTGGGTATTTGATAGTTCTCTGCGTTCTTTGTGCGCTGCCTCGTTGCTTCCCATGCACATCTGCCTATCCCATCGAAATCAGTCTTGGTGTCCTGTCCATTATTAAACTCTTGTGCACCGAGCATATGTAAGATCGAAGACATTTTTCAGAAGTAGGGCCATGAGGCGGACGTGAATGGCTGAATTTTGTCATCGGAAATAGCTGATATGCTTCAGTGAAAATTTGTTATAACAACTCCCCATATAACTTCTGTAGATTCTATAAAATTACTTTAGACCTTATCTCACTTAGCAGACATAATAAAGAGCTAAATAAATGTAAATTGATCTACCCACAATCATTTAAGACCTAATACTTTTCACTAAAATAACATTTCAGCATGTTACTGTCAACAATTATAAAGGCCGTTAGTTACCAGCCAGGTTTAAGCTCACTCTTTCCTTCTCCCACACTCTCACCCTTCAGCTCTTTCTGTCACCCTCTTTGTATATATATAAATGAAGAACAGGTGGGATAGAGAGTGTAGTACACACACAAAAATAAAAAATCACAAGGAGCAAAATTTTCGGGGATCTCTCGCCCTCCTCACTGACAAAGGGCGAGAGATCCCTGAAAATTATACTCCATATGATTTTTTTTTTTTTTGTGTGTGCACTGCACTCTCTATCTCACCNCCTACAATTTATCATCAGTTTGGCTTCCGACGTAAGCATTCTACTGTCCAGCAGGTGTTTCGCGTCGTAGACTACATCTCCTCTTCCCTTGAGCGCAAAGAGTACTGCCCAGGAGATTTTTTGGATGTTTCCCAAGCATTTGATAGAGTCTGGCACAGTGGTTTCTCGTTTAAAGTGAAATTCATACTTCCTAATAACTCTTACCTTATCCTTAAGTCTTACTTATCCAACCGTTTCTTTAGGGTTCGGCAAGGATTAGATTACTCCAATTTCTACCAAGTGGAAGCGGGATGGTCCCGCGACCTCCTGGGGACATAGTCTGTAAATAATTTGAGAGTGGTGTCACTGGTCACTTCCTCTCCTTATATATATTAGTTTTTTCTATTTAGAATCGGTGAAGATTTAATTTTTCTTCTAAGGGATGCATGGTAAAAATAACAGAATGCATTTTATGTTAGAATGATTTATTTTACATGTTTGCCATAAATAGTTCAGTTAAATTAATGAACTAACCCTAACAGGCATAAATTTGTTAAAGTAGTATACATCTGGAAGTTTTATATTATAAACAATTTCAAATAAAAGAATTGAATATTTCCATCTTTTGTTTTAGGGATCAGTGGGACGACAGATTTAGTCCCGGTGACAAGAGATCCATTATCTGGAGCTGAGACTTCTCTGCTTAGGTTAGATGAATAACCTATTAAGGTAGATTAGATGCTTTGTAAATTCTATTTCTACTATTTTTGTGGTAAATAAATAACTATTAGCTGTAAATATATTTCTTGATAAGTATTCCTTTTATTGGCACCAGTCAATCCAAATGAGTTTCAGGCAATGAGTGTTGAGACAGTGTATGGCTTGAACAACATGTTGGTGTGTACCAGGGACACCTTCTCCAGCCATTAATTTGGGATCGGTGTAGCAGATATCTCATCCTTTACAGTTTTCTCGGTATGTTTTCCTGCAATTGTGCTGTTCCTCACATGAGTAGATTGTGGTGTTCTTGAAGTTTCTCGTAGGATTTGTTATATTATAGTGTTTAAATGTGTGTCTCAAAGAGTTCTGTGGGAATCATTAGGCTTATGACATTTTACAGCCTTTTCTTAGTGCTTTTATTTGAGTAGCATGTTGTTTGTAAGTGTGAATTGTGGTTTCCTGTAAATATTTTTTCTTTAGATCTTAAATATGTGTCTAAAAGTGTATATGTGGAGGTCTGTGGTTAATATGAAGTTATTGAGAATTTTACCGTCTTTTCGAATTTCTGTTCTGGAAGTGTGTTTTGACAAGATATATTGATATTGAAAATTGTGTTGTCCGGGAAGAGTTCTGTAAAATTTGTTGTAATTGATTAAATGTGTGCTTTACAGTGAATTTGCTGAAGTCTATGAGTTGATTATGTAATTTTAAAATATAGAGAACAATTTGAATATTTATGTTATTTAGCATTTTTAAGGAAGTCATGTCTTGTAATAGAAGGGTTGAAAATTCCTAAATTTATCTGCTAATGGTCATCTTAAAGTCAGCCTCAGCGACATTTTTCCTCGTCCTTTAAAAACACAAATTATTCATTACTCTTGTTCTATATTTCAAATTTTTGAATGATATGTTAAGTTTAAGCCGCTCCGGACTATTTTTAGGCGGTACACCATTGGTAATCGTGTATTATTTGATAGAGTCTTTATTTAACAAGTACAATTTTAAATGAAATCACAAGGTCAGACAGATTTCTTTGAAACAGGCTGGGAAGAAGTCTTGGATCTTAGCCTTTGATAATCACATTTTCTTGTTGCTGTTGTGATCTGTGTGTTTAGAAATACATTTGAATTTTAGGGCGCCGGGATAGCTCATGGAATCCGATCGGTTCTCGCAATCCTGGTGCTGCGAGTTCAAATCCCGCCCAGGTCAATCTTTTATTTATAAATAAAAGCTTGTCCTAAGCCATGGTCGTTTAGAATTGGATGGCAACCTGTAGATAGCCTCTCCCTCCATGACCCCAAGTGGTTGAAAGGGAGGCTGACACTTTTAAAATAAAAAATTGAATTCAATATTTTTTTTTTTTTCAGAAAAGAAGAATTGCCAAATTTTACAAGCACGCTGGATTTTCCTTTCGGCGAGAAAACTAATGTCGAGAAGAAAGCAAGAGGGTCAGGGGATTGGCTGGGGCTGAAAGACTCACCGGAAAAGGGCCGGAAGACAGATGTAGGAGGCAGGGATTTCCCGGGGAGTGGACTTGTGCCTGGAGCCAGAGGATCTTCAGCTAACAAAGACCGCCTCCTGGATGAACTCTTTGGCAAGTCTAACCCCCCCTCNAAAACACAAATTATTCATTACTCTTGTTCTATATTTCAAATTTTTGAGTGATATGTTAAGTTGAGCTGCTCCGGACTATTCTTAGGCGGTACACCATTGGTAGTCGTGTATTATTTGATGGAGTCTTTATTTAACAAGTACAATTTTAAATGAAATCAAAAGGTCAGACAGATTTCTTTGAAACAGGCTGGGAAGAAGTCTTGGGTCCTAGCCTTTGCTAATCACATTTTCTTGTTGCTGTTGTGATCTGTGTGTTTAGAAATACATTTGAATTTTAGGGCGCCGGGATAACTCATGGAATCCGATTGGTTCTCACAATCCTGGTGCTGCGAGTGCCCAGAACAATCTTTTATTATAAATAAAAGCTTGTCCTAAGCCATGGTCGTTTAGAATTGGATGGTAACCTGTAGATAGCCCCTCCCTCCATGACCCTAAGTGGTTGAAATGGGGGTTGACACTTTTAAAATAATAATAGTTTTTTTGTTTTTTTTACAGAAAAGAAGAATTGCCAAATTTAACTAGCACGCTGGATTTTCCTTTCGGCGAGAAAACTAATGTCGAGAAGAAAGCAAAGGGGTCAGGGGATTGGCTGGGGCTGAAAGACTCACCGGAAAAGGACCGGAAAACAGATGTAGGAGGCAGGGATTTCCCGGGGGGTGGACTTGTGCCTGGAGCCAGAGGATCTTCAGCTAACAAAGACCGTCTCCTGGATGAACTCTTTGGCAAGTCTAACCTCCCCTCTGAGGCTAACTTCAAACCCAAAACAGGTAAGCTTGATTTTCATTACTTTCTTGAATCTATGGCATTTATCTTCTTATTTATACCTCCTGTGATCTGTCATACCTTCCTAATTATTGATTATTATTCTTTATTCTGCAAAATCGTATCGGAGACTTTTTGTAGAGAATTTTTTTTCTAACTTCTTCTACTTAGAAGCCGCAGTTAGTTGATCTACTAGGTGGCATTTGGTATGTTGCTTATATTGTAATTTAAAATAGCTCACCACAGAAGGAAATCAAGCAAACAGGAATTAGGAATACCAAAATGTCAAGTACGACAAACATTCTTTAGACATAGTGAGTGTAATATTTAGTTTCGAAAAATTAATCTCTAAACTGTTTTTTTTTT
>KZ808229.1:145469-161540 GCA_000696205.2 Oncopeltus fasciatus
TGTATTTATAACTTCGGATTAAAAATAAAACATATATTTTTCTTTCTTTATTTGCCTGCTAAACATACTTTCCATATTGTACAGCTAATATTTATTTTAAAAACCCAGAAGAATATGTATTTTATTAATGAGTATTTCGGTAGTAAGCCACTCTTTAATTATATCCACATATTTATTTTTAATCATTAATGAGATTTAAGTAATACAGTCCACTTTACCAGCTGGTCACTTATGAGTGACACATCTGACAAGGCTGGTATGCTGGTATGGTCCAACTCAAACTAGGAAAAATGGGTCTAATGCGATGATTTTTCTATTTTGCTCTCCTTAGAGCCCAGTTGACTTGTACGAATTCCTTCTTGCAATTTGTGATCTCTCTCTCTTGATTCAGTTCTATTTTTCAAATACAGAACTCCTGTGGGGGGGGGGGGACCCCAGTATTTTGTTGAGTTCAATCATTTCATATTATCTCTTTAAGAACCTCAAATAGCTGCCGGCTGATAGTAGATGCTTCCCTTGTAGAAACTGAGAAGGATGTGACTTATGAGCCGAGTGCGGTTGGGAGTTACCTGCCTTCTGGAGTGAAGAGTACCGGGTTTGAACCAAGTGCCACTGATGGATTCCCGCCATCCGGTGGGAGAGGCATCGGGTATGAGCCAAGTGCCACCGATAGTTACATGTCTTCTGGGGCCAGGAGCGGACCCAGGAGACCTCCTTCTGGAAGGTAAGCCTCGCGGTAAGTTTACTTGAAATTGTCCTATTGCCTTGTTGCAATTATATTCCTTACCTATATCTATAATTGTATACTCCGAACTACACACTTCCCACTCCTCTGGGAATATTCCGACATGATATTATTTCCCAAACCTGGAAAACCACCACATAATCCTTCATCCTACCGTCCTATAAGTCTCCTTCCTTCACTTTCTAAGGTATTCGAAGAAATTCTGTTAAAACGAATGATGCCTTCCATTGAACCCTACAATTTATCATCAGTTTGGCTTCCGACGTAAGCATTCTACTGTCCAGCAGGTGTTTCGCGTCGTAGACTACATCTCCTCTTCCCTTGAGCGCAAAGAGTACTGCCCAGGAGATTTTTTGGATGTTTCCCAAGCATTTGATAGAGTCTGGCACAGTGGTTTCTCGTTTAAAGTGAAATTCATACTTCCTAATAACTCTTACCTTATCCTTAAGTCTTACTTATCCAACCGTTTCTTTAGGGTTCGGCAAGGATTAGATTACTCCAATTTCTACCAAGTGGAAGCGGGATGGTCCCGCGACCTCCTGGGGACATAGTCTGTAAATAATTTGAGAGTGGTGTCACTGGTCACTTCCTCTCCTCATGTGTCTTTCATTAATGTCATTTATTTTCTATTATACATTGTTATCAAATTACAAAATGTTTTTATTTATTTTTAACAGAATGTAATATATTAATGAAGGTTATATATATATTTTTTAAATTGCCTTGTTAAGTACCAAAAGTGATATTAACAAGGGTAATTATCACAATAGGTAATCTAGATATTATCTTTCAGTGTTCGGTCTCAAGAGTATCTTTAAGTTTTTTTGTTTGTTTTTTCAGAGAAAACAAAATTTTATTTTATTTATCTGTAACTAATAGTTTCTTCTTACTATAGAGGTAAATGGGTTAATTAGCTAAATAAAACAGCAGAGTTGAGGAAAAACTTCACTATAATAATAAAGATACACAATATAAACATCAGGAGCAAAAAAGGGGTTGGTTAACATAGATGTAAATACAACAGGTAGGTTATAATCAGTGTTGCCAGTAAAAAGCATAAATCTTTCAATGAATGATAAATTAAGATAAGAATTAATAAATGTAATAAACAATTTATCTCAACACTTACTTCATTACATGTTGCTTTAATGAACTGTGATTAAGAAAACTACACACAGTATAGGTAGACCTTTGCAAATAAAACGGGGTATGTAAACCCATGTGACCATGCGATCGGTTGTACATGCGCAGACAAACCGAAATTTGGAAACGCAGAACAAGGTTCGCAGAACACATGAGCTCATGATAAACTCAAAAACGTTATTAAATAAGCAAACCGTTTTGTAGGAAAACGGACAGGTCCCCATAAACAAACCAAAACAATGTAATTAATATGCAAGCAGCGGGAAAAGGGACAACCAAGACGTCCCTCAAGAAAATAAACTCACACACTATTTTTAAGCCATTTATATTGCTAAAACAACAAACGAAAAAGAACGCGACAGAAATGACAGCACTAGAATTAAGGGAATACATAACCCATAATTAACTTTGTAACTTATGACTCTACCATCCATAGAACATACCTAAAATTTACCATTTCATCTTCCGGGTTGGACCGAGTCAAATTGTTCTTATTTGCCGAGCTTTCGCACATCATGTGATGGCTTCTTCAGGGCTGAAAAGAGAATGAGAGTTGTAGAGAGATTTTTTAAAAATCCAGATGGTATATATTTACCATGTTTTATACACCAGGTGGTGTATAATCCCGGCGCGGTCTTGTCCTTGGGCGAAGTCTGCCTTCCCATTGGTTGATACTGTGTTCTGGTGGCTGGTCTCTGGAGTAGTCAGGTAGCTGGTCACTGATTGGTTGGATCCTCTTGTCAATTAGCGCTGGTTTCCAGTTTTTGCTCAATCTGTATCCGTCTTCTCTGTTGATATTTTTCGGATTCTTGGTTATTTCGATGGCTTCTCTGATGGTTCGTCGATAGTAGTTGCTTTCCCGGGCCAGTATTGAGGCGTCTTCGAATTTGATGTGGTGGCAGGTGTTGGCGAAGTGTTCTGCTAGAGCTGACCTTTCTGTGCGTCCGTGTTTGATGTCTGCGATGTGTTCTTTGAGACGTGTGTCTATCGTCCTTCCGGTTTCACCGATGTAAGAAGTTCCGCAGGAGCAGGGAATCTTGTAAATTCCTGGAGTCCGAAGTCCAAGTTTATCCTTAGGTTTCGGAAGGATGTCTGTTATTTTTCTGTCCGTGTTGAATGTTGTTCTTATTTTGTGATTTTTTAGTATTCGGGCGATCTTCTCTGTTGTCCCTTTGACGTATGGGATGGTCACTTGTCCTTGGAATTCTTCGGCTTCTCGTTCTTCCTTGTTGCGCTGCATATTTCTCTTTCTCTGGATCTTGTCTATAGTGTTGCGGTCGTAGCCATTCTTCATGAAGGCGGTCTTCAAGTGTCTTCTTTCTTTCGGTAGTTGGGCTGGTTCTGAGAGTATCTCCGCTCTGTTGAGTAGAGTGTTGATGACTCCTTCCTTCTGAGCCGGGTGGTGGTGGGAAGTGGCATGTAGGTATCTGTCTGTATGCGTGGGTTTCCTGTAGATTGAATGGCTCAAGAGGTGATCCTTTTTTGTTACGAGTACGTCCAGGAACGGTAGTCTTCCTTCTTCTTCGAGTTCCATGGTGAACTGGATGTTCTTGTGCATGTTGTTCAAGTGTTGAAGGAACCCTTCCAGCGAGTCTCGGCCGTGTCTCCAGATGACAAACGTATCGTCGACGTATCGATACCAGCAGACCGGTGCTTGTGGTGCAGATTCGAGAGCTCTCCGTTCGAAGTCTTCCATGTACAGGTTGGCTGCAAGTGGACTTAGTGGTGATCCCATGGGTGCTCCTTCAAGTTGTGAGTAGTATTTGCCGTTGTAGAGGAAGTAGGTCGATTGGAGACTTAACTTGGCCAGACTAAATTCTTCTTCCGTGAGGAGGTTTTTCATCAGGTTCAGAGTTTCTTCAATGGGGACCTTGGTGAAGAGGGACTTTACGTCGAAGCTAACGAGGATGTCATGTACTTCGATTCTGATGTCTTGAAGAATGTTGACGAAGTGTTTGGAGTTTCTAATATGGTGTTTAGTGTTACCGACGTGAGGCTTCAGTTTCTTTGCGATGTATTTCGCTACGTAGTATGTTGGTGAGCCGATAGTCGAGACGATGGGCCTCATGGGTATGCCTTCTTTGTGTATTTTTGGCAGTCCGTAGAGTCTTGGTGGGACGGGGTCTGATATCTTGAGTGACTTCTTCTTTACCTGTTCGTCGTTGTTTGAGTTGATTATGGAGATGACCTGCTGGTTAATGGTTTTTGTAGGATCTTTCTCAAGTTTCTTGTAGGTGTCGTCATCGAGGAGTGCTTGCATCTTTTTCAGGTAGTCTTCTTTCTTCATGATAACGGTGGCGTTGCCCTTATCGGCCGGGGTGATGACCAGGTCCTCACGTTTTTTCAGGTCGTTTAGTGCTTTGTATTCTTCTTTGTTGAGGTTCGGTTTGGGTGGCTTGGCCTTCCTTAGAGCATGGCTGACGTCTTGACGGATTGTTTCAGCTGCTTCTGGTTCAAGGTTCATGATACAGGTTTCGACGCTTGTTATAATTTTCTCTGTAGGAATCCGGCGTGGGGCGATGGCGTAGTTGAAGCCTTTCTGTAGAACTTGAAGTGTCTCTCTGGGAAATTTTTCATTGGTGAGGTTAACAACAGTTTTCTTTAGAGAGTCTTCACATATGTTGTTGATAGTCGTCTTCGATGCTGTGAGTTTTCTAAACTTCTTCTTTTGCGAGTCAGTGTGATTGAGGAAGTCCCGTTGAGCTGCTTCCCAGGTGAGACGGTCTATCTTGTCCCAGTCTTCCTTTGAAACAAGATTTGAAAGCATAGAGTGGTCATAAAAGAGTTTCTTCTCAATCGAAGCAAGTTCGGATCGAGTGTCGTTTATCTGCGCCTTGAGTATCATCTTTGAGGATCTTGCCAATATGTTCTGCATGCGTTGACTACTTCCTTTTTTTGAAATGGTAAATACATCTGACGACCGACGAAGCCTACGTGAATACCTAAAATTATTTTTATTTATAAAAATGTTTACTTATTTTAATATTTGTATATTTTATATTATTTTATTATAAACTCAATTAATAAAAATAAAATTATGACAATCTTTCGAACTAATAACCAATGCATGCGGTATCCCTTAAGTAACCTATAGAATAGTAATTTCTCAAGGCCAACGTAATAGCTATTGTGAGAGGCCATCACTAACTATTCATATACTGTAAATATATGGAAATATATAAATAAATATTTACAATTTTACAAAGTGATTTATTATATTTGATGCCAGTAGATCGTCAAATAAATACTCTATGTATCATTACGAGGTCAACTAATTCCATCATATATACATTTTAATTTACGTGACATTTTCTTGGACAATATGTGAGTGCAGTAAATATAGAAACTATGTATATTTGTAATTTACTATTATTTTAGCCTAGTAATTTTAGGAAATAGTTTGAAACTAACAAACAAATGGTCTGTATTTGACTCCTAGTTTATAATTGGCCACAAATACGATAATTTTTTTTAAATATCACCTTTATTAACTTATTGATTGGTACGCCAGTGATTAAAATGCTTCAAATATTTAAAGATGTAGTTTGCTCTTCAGCACACGAAGAAAATACTTTATTGTGGTTTAGAGCATTTGTTTTTTTTTACTTATAATTTTTTTTTATGTGAAAATTAAATAAAATAAAAAAGAAGAAAAATGAAATAGTTAAATCAAAATGTCTGGAAAAATACAGGATCGCAGTAGTGCCGTTGTTATAGCTGGCTAAAATGAGGGTCGTTGGTGATACTTCTGAGTCAATTCCTCAATGTGACAGCCAAATGGAAGCTGTTAATTCCAAACTGGTAATGTACCAGATGGGGTAGGCGTAAGAAAGTAATGGGTGTGTATACGGCTTGTGGATAAAGGTTTAGGTTAATATATTATTGGTAATGGTATAGTAATGGATACAACTAACGTTAAGTCGAGTTGTGCTTTTTGTGGTGGTTATGTGAAGTTTGACGTCGTCCGAAAATGTTCAGAGTTTCGAATAAGTTGGATGTGGAAGGTCCTGGCAATATTAAATGTTCAAAAATGTGTTCAGGTTTGCTCCCTCAGCTTCAGCCAGCAATGGCATCTAAGTGTTCCATTGACTCTCAGTTGGTAGGCCCGGTTTTAGTGATATCGACTTGTTATGTAAAACAAGAGTGTAGTTGCCGTTATCTTTCTTTGCTTTCATGGAAAGCCTTTAAGGAATCAAAAACTCCCTTAACGCCGAAGAAAGTATTGTCCAGCCACGAACCCTTTCACGATATGTTCAACAATCGGCGAACCTGTATGGAACGATGCGTTCTGAACGTAAATTTATAAGCAGGGACATAGCCACTGGTTTCTAAGAGATCTCAAGTCTTGTTACGACATACGATACTACATACTCCTTCAGCACCCTTTCGTCAGTACATATGTAATGATACAAAAATTCAACAATTTTAAATGTAGAGTTTTTAACTGTAGAGGTGATTAGTAGATGTTTTTTGTTGGGGTTCGGTTAAGTTTGATCAAAAAAATACAATTGAAAAATACACATTTTTTAGGTTGTATTTTTTGAATCAACCTTGTCCGAACCCCAACAA
Source organism: Oncopeltus fasciatus (assembly GCA_000696205.2). Classification (NCBI taxonomy): domain Eukaryota; kingdom Metazoa; phylum Arthropoda; class Insecta; order Hemiptera; family Lygaeidae; genus Oncopeltus; species Oncopeltus fasciatus. Next base: position 151,927 of record KZ808229.1, read on the forward strand.
TAACATCTACTAATTCAACAGTTTTTTTTTTTTTTTTTTTTCACATGCTTCTGTTAAGAATATTATTAGGAATCTAAAATACATTTTATTTTCGTTTGATTTTTAATAATGTTTACACATTAATGAATTATGCATTTGTAAAAGTTAACTATCTAGTGAATGGTAAAAAAGGAACTAATTATTGATGAATGAAAATTATTGATTTAGTTTGTATAACTTTTATTCTACATATAAGCTGATCCCATGTGTACGTTAAAATATATTTATCTGATGGCTTTTGCATGCTGAACTTATCTGTCTACAGAATGCCTGATTGGAAAACCAAAGATGTGGAAGATAAGGTGGCAGAAGACATCTTAGCCAGTTCGGAACCTCGGACGAAGCGAACTGCAGGTAATTCTTATATGGCATAATAATAAAAATAAATTTTATCCTGACATTAAATGCAACCCAATCATCAGTGTGTACCTTTGCACAATGGTGTTTGTACAGTCTTCAGTTAACTGTTTAGGTTTGCTAACCGATTACAAACCAAGGACACATCAAGACATATTTACAGACCAATTCTGGATTAGTTGACAGAAGTCATTAAAACACAATACCGGAAAAAAATTGAGACTTATAAGATCTTTTGAGCAAACTCATAGCTAACAGAAAATGTACAAGACAACCAGACTGGAAACCATGGAACCTTTTTTTCTTACAATTTTTAGTGCAAGGGAACAGAATAAAAAATCTAACTGTCCCAGCCAGGACTCGAACCTGGATCTCCTGCTATCCGGGCTGGTGCATTTACCAATTAGGCTACCAGGAGAAGTCTGATAAGTTATTAAATTCCCCGCACTAATGTCGAGAGTCTAACCTCCGAGGCCGACGAAGAAATCGTCTTATGCTCGGAGGAGCTGACTTTGTCAAGCAGTTTAAATGACTCTCATTATTTACTTTTTAATTTTAATTTTATAAATATTTTTTGTGGTATTTAATCCCACATAAATATTAACAATTTTTAGTGCAAGGGAACAGAATAAAAANATAATATTAAAACTTTTTTCTTACTTCCCTTGACGCCATTCTAAACAGCCATGTTACTGGAAAATTGTTTATTTTTCGATAAAAGATTGCCGGGAGTCAGTAAGAATTATTACTGACTGACTGATTTTGAATGTTGTTATCTCGACATCTGTATTTATTTATTTATTAAATAAATATAAATAATAAGTTACATTTGCATTAGTTCATTAAACATCTCGCCAAATTGCTCTTGGCTCTTATTAAAAAATAAAATATTGCCCTGTTTCAAATGGGTTTAGAATGTGTAGTGCTCTTATTCCTTGTCTATGGAGAATGAGGTGGTGATTCCACTTCATCTCGCTGCGCAATACACGAGATTATGGTTTTGTTTGTATTGCATTTTTTTACCCAATTTTTTAATAATATCTCAGTCTTCTTTTCTTAGAGCAGATATGATCTATCTAGTATATTTATCTTAAGAAAGATATTACAACAGGGACAACAGATGGTATTCATGACATTTATAATAAATCTAAAGAGTTGATACTTCAGTAAAGGCATATGAGATTAACAAGTTACTATTAATCCTCTGCTATGTCTTGTAGATCTAATTATTGTCATAACATTTAGGTATACATACAAATTTGTAAATACTTAGATTCTATGATATATATTCAGGAAATAGTGGAGCTGGAGGACTGCCTGACTGGCTGCGAGGGGTGGTGGAGGAGAAGGAAGAGGTTAGAACAACAGAGAAAAAGGAGGATGTATCCAGGGTGGAAAAGAAAATTGACATTCCCACCCCAAGTCCACAAGGTTAATATGTAGTAAATTATTTTCTGTTTTATTATTGACATAAAGAATAAAGAATATGTTATGAATTGAGATAAACATTATTTTAGATTATAAATATTGTATTTGTTATGGTATTTAATCCCACAATAATTTTATACAATAAATGCAAGGGAATAGAATAAAAAATTTTTACTGTCTCAGCCGTGACTCAAACCTCGGATCTCCTGTTTTCCGGGCTGGTGTGATAACCAGTTACACCTCCAAGACTAGCCAGATAACTTATTAAATTCCCCACACTCCTACTGGGAGTCTAAACCCCCAAGAAAGACGAATATATCGTCTTATGCTCGAAGGAGCTAACATTGTCAGCTTTCTTTTTTATTTTTTATAAATATTGTATTTGTAAGTTTGTATAAAAATTAATAAAAGCAAAAAACGAGAGTCTATTAAATAGCCGTCAATGTTAGCTCCTTCGAGCATAAGACGATATATATTCGTCTTTCTCAGGGGTTTAGACTCCTAGTAGAGTGTGGGGAATTTAATGAATTATCTGGTTAGTCTCGGTGGTGTAAATGGTTTGCACTCCAGCCCGGCTGGGACAGTAAGATTTTTTGTATTCTATTCCCTTGCATTTATTGTATATTATTTTAGATTATTTTATTTGTTTAGTTTATTTATCCTGTTATGTTCCAGCTGGCGGAAGGAATCTTCTTGGTCTTCTGACGACTATTCAAAAGGAATTGGACTCTGCAATTGCCAAGAGGAATGAGACTGTACAACATTACATGAAAGTAAGTATTTTATAGCGTACATTTTCCCTCTAGAGCGATGGATTAGCTCCATCCATGGATTGGGGAATCTGTTATTATGATAAAGGTTCACTAATTGAGAAGTTAAAGATATGGCCTGTTCAGAATTATACTCATAATAATAAAAAATTTTTACTCTTTGTAATTTTTTCTTTTTGTGTGTTCACTACACTCATTATCCCACCTGTTCTCACTTACTATATAAGTCACAGCCACAAATTTTAATTATATATATATANTGATTGTTCAACATTGGTTAATTACAGAGGTTAGAACTTTTATGTACGCTATATCTATATATGTATATATATATATAAATGTACTCTAGCACCCACAATTTCTGATAAAATTAAAGCAAAATTGGTATTGGATGGTGGCTTCTTTTTTGCAAACTGTTGGCTGAGTAATGGCTGAAATCAGTGAAGGATGTTGATAGAGGCCAAAATTTAAATTCTTAATATTTTTGTTATTGTTAACATTGCAAAAAAAATGTTTAGTACAAAATAGGTGTAAAATGTAATTTTATAACATTATTTTTTACAACACATTTTAATCAAAATATCAAGAAAGATATTCAAGATCAACTTTAGTGTTCATGTATTTTATGTTCTTTGTTCTCTCCACCTTGAAAATTAAATCTCATCATTTACTCTTATTTATGTCCATATTTAATAAAACAGGTTGATTCTGCTGAGAGCTCCTGCGTCTCGTAAGGACTTATTTGCAATCCTTAACTGAAGCTTGTTGTTTCATTCTTTCAAAGAAGACTGAATAATCACTGTTTCTAAAAAACATAACTGAGATTTAGTAGAGTTAATTGAACTAATTAACTGATAAACTAAAATAGGGTAATATAAGGATTAGGATCAGGTTATAGGGTAATATAATAGATTGAATCAAACACAAAAGTATATTTCATCAAATGCCTATGCGATTAAAATCATTTTATTTATGAACATTTTTAATGAGCACTGAGACTGAGGGGTTGACCAATTATGCAATGGAAGAAGCTGTACGGGCGAACAGCATTAATCCAGGCAGGGTGATTCATAACCAGCTTACACAAGTTATGGGCCATGCAGATGATGGGTACTTTGCTGCATGGACATTACCATCATTGTCAGGATCTTTCCAATACTTTTGAACAGGCCCAACATAGAAAATAACTATCAATGATGATACAACTTACTATATGAACTGACCATTTCAAAGAGGAAGGAACATACACAAGACACCGTCATCTAGAATAGACACACTTTGTGTACACACTGAGTGCGATGAAGTCAATTAGGAATTAATACCAGGATTGCAGCCATGAATCGATGTTTCTTTGCTTTTAAAAATGTTCTTTAGTTTAAAGACCTTTCTAAATGTGCCAAGGAAATAGTGCAAAAAACTATAATCCTCTTTGTTGTAACCTTTATCAGTGAAGCTTGAAGAGTTGCCTAAAAAATGGAAAGAAACTTATTCCCCTGAGAGAGAAAAGTCATAAGGAACTTCTTAAGCCTCTATATGTCATTAGGAACCTTTTAAGCCTCTATGTGTACTGAAGGTGAGTGGATAATCAGAGCCAGTGTTGAGCTTCAGGGCCTCTTTGATACTTCATCACTCAAGAAAGGCTCCAGTAACTAGGATGCCTCCATCTGAACAGGGGCTTCCCAAGTTGCTGCTGAATAAATATTCTGGAGGAGCAAGACAGGGAGAAAGACCTGGGCTGAGATGGTTGGATAACGCGGAGGCAAATCTTCTGAGGGTAGATGAAAATCGTGACTTGTGGAGGCAAATTTTGTGATGGGCCTAGATCCTTGGAGTTCTGTAGCACAAGAGACACTGAGCAAGGTAAAGTAAATATTACCCTTAATAAGCAATTTTTTAAAATTATGTTATATAATATAAATATTAGAAAATCACATTTTACACCTATTACACTAGGTGACCCTTATGATGGATAATTATATGAAATGTTCCTTATTACAGTTATTTATGCCAGGCCTTATTGTAGTTAATTATATGAGATGATCCTTATACAGACGTCCCGGGATAATTGAGGGAATCCGTGTGGGTCTCACGATCCTAGTGCTTCGAGCTCAAACTCTACTTGCTTTGGGCAAGCCTTTATAAAAAAATAATAGCTTACCTAAAGCCATGAGTTTTTAGAATAGACAACCAGTAGATAGCCCCTCCCCTCCATGATCCTAAGTGGTTGAAAAGGAGGATTAAAAAAATATAAAGGAGGCTTTTTTATATTGGGTGACCCACATTATATTTATTTATGGTTTATTATAATCCAATTTATTCCAGCCTGTGTATACTATTGGTTTTTAAGTATGTTTAAATAATTTCAATTGAATTTAAAATTTGTAATGTTTAAATTTTCTTTAGGCTTTGATAATAGAAGCTGAGAAAATGGGAAATATAACAGATATTGTTGAGGATTTGACCCATCAAAAAAGAGATTTAGAAGAAACTGATTGCAAGGTTAAGCAAATGGAAGAGAAAGATGACCTACACACAGAAACAATTAATCAACAGGAAGAACAAATTCAGCAAGTTCAGGTTGTAAATAATCTTTTACTTTTTTTAATTTTCAACTTTATTTTCATTTATTCTTGATGTCAAACTAGACTACATTTTATTATATACATTCCAGTCTAGAAGATTTCAAAGCTCTGAGCATGGGATTGTTGATTTTGAAAGAACTCAGCTTTTATTAATAAGAAAATACAAATTTTAGAGAATAGTTAAATTTCTATATTTCAATTCATAAATTGATTTTTTGCCCCAGTATTTCTAAAAATGAGAATTGTGAGAAAGGAGAAAATTTGTTTCTCTGCACAATATATGGTGACCTCTTCTTCCCAAACAATTGAAATATTATGAGAGGATTTATAATTTTTTTTTTTTAACAAATGATTTGTAATATTATTTAGTTTGCTATCATTAATTACTTTTATTAAAAGTTTAATTTTTTATTATTTTTAGATAAGCTTAAAAGAGATGGACCTTCAGAACAAGAGACTCCAGCTGGAAATAGAAAATTTAGAAACCATTCATAAAATGGAGGTAGAGACACTTCAGAAGAACCACAAGTATGTATCTGTGTTCAAGTACTCGGGATTTCGTGTTTTGCAATATGGTTCATTCTTTTTGCAATTAGTAAAGTTAGATAGAAATGTGTATAAAATATCATTGGCTAAATGAGGGTGTGAAAACAAGACTGGAACTGTCTCAACCACAGCTGAAAACAGAAATCAGTCTGTCACGCAGGAGCTGTGTCAAGCAAGCAAATTCCTCAGCAACTTAGTGAATGAATATTTGCATCCCCCACTCTTATAGAATATATATTTTATCAATAAACAAATCTTTGTGCAGTTTCATTGAATCACTATTTTACTCGGTAATCCAGATCATTTATTTTCCGCAGTAATTCAGGTGATTTATTTACCTCCTATTTGTTTGATCTTTTCAATGAGGGACTTAGCTTTTCCTACAATGTTTAAAAACTATATTGAATTTAGATAAACAACTTCTTGTGACTTATAAAATGTTAAACTAAAATTTACGGTTTAGGCAAAACCCTCACTTCTAATTTTCCAATTTCCCTATGTATCTCATAGAATATTTCTTTTACCAATAAAGATAAAATCTCATATCTCAAATCTTTTGAGTTTCATTACTCTTGACTAAATGTTAGGCTCACTACAACAACAAAACATTTTTTACTCTGCATCATTGCTGTTAAGCCCCCACTCCTATAAACAATTAATGAGAGGGAATAAAATAAAAAAATCTATCTGTCCCAGCCAGGAATCGAACCTGGATCTCCTGCTATCCGGGCCGGTGCACTTACCAGTTATGCTACCAGGACGCGCTAGATATCTCATTAAATTCCCTCTACACTATATCCCCACTCCTGTATTTTGCTCAGTAACATAGTCGAAGGTTTTGCATATATATACAACATATATAAGAACACCCACAACATCTGTCATGAGAACAACTTCAGTAGCTTCACTGAAAGAAAACAGGGTTTTTCATGCCCCTTTTTGTAATTGGTGATGGCTAAAATTGGTCAAGAAGGAAAGACCAAAATTTAAATTATTTATATCTTAGTGATTGTTATCATTGTGGCAAAATAGGTGTAAAATGTAATTTTATATAATTTACATTTTAGATTTCTCAAAAAAAAATCTCAGAGAAAAAGATGTTTTGAGGTATTAGTTGAATTGGTTATTTGGCTGGTTTATTCAGCTAGTGTTTGACTAACTTCAAAAATAAATATATGCTAATATTTTATTTAAGTTATAAATACCTTTGTGTTACGAATTTCAGAATTCTTGTCTGACTTGGTTATAATTAACAGGTATGAGATATCTGCACTGGAATCCAGAATAGAACGAATGAAGATCTCTTTTGACGAAATCGAAGCAGAATACAAAGAAAAATTAGTGAAGTTAAAGGTAAGTTTTTCTATAAAAGAATGAAAATGTTTATTTGGTTTGTAAATGATATCCAACTTCATGATTGGTTTACACTAACTAATATTTATATTTATATGTGCTGGAAATAATATTAACCAGTTCTTTGCAGAAGAATAGTGATTCCATTTTCAGAGGAATAGTGTTAAATGCCTTAATGCTGGAATAGTGTTTACTATTATGAGATTCAATGTAAATTCATTTTTTATTCTTGCCAAGAAAGATATAAAATACCTATTCATATTTATTTATTTATTTATATCCATCAGGAGTAAGATGATCACGCTTACTCAATCGAAGATGATATCAATCCAGCAACATTAACCCATCTTTTAAGTACACCGTAATTCATTCTTAAGTAAGTCCTGTATATAATGTGAGTTCTCCCAAATAAATTCTTAATAACCATAAATTTATGGTCATTTCATATTTTATGATTCTACATGCTCTTAGTTTTATTGACTGTTTTTTTTTTATGAATTTGCTTTTTTATCAGTTAAATCAAAATGCTGCCCGGAAAATTCGTTTTTATTTTATCCGAACCTTTCCTTTCCTTTTAGCAGATTTTCGAGAGGAATCCAAGACATTCACATTGGTACCATGACGCTTAAGCAGTTTATTGAAATTTGAAAAATTTGTTCCATTCCTCACCAATTATATTTAGGAGAAGGTAAAAATATGGTTTGTTCAATATATATATATATGCTTGCCCTGGGCAGGATTTGAACCCGTAACATCTGATTGCAAGAGCCGAGCTACCCTGGCATTACTTTTCTTGCTTTTAAATTTCCTTCACAGTGAACTTCTCTGTTCATTCTCATGTTTTGCTGTACAACAATCTCTTATCTCACAGACTTATCTCTCTGTCTATTGCGAACTTAATTTTGTTATCTCTATAAAATGCAAAGATTTACTCATTATTTCTTTCTCAGATATTTAAGATATATCCTTAAATAGGATAACACTCATAGACAACCTGACTCACCCTTCAGTAATGAATAATCCATTACTTACTTACCCACTATAAAAGTAGAAACTGATATTAATAAAGAAAAATGCTGTTAATGAAACCATTGCTGCTGATCAGGACGGACACCCTTGGATATAAAGAATGAAAGATCAGGGAATCTCCCCTACAAGTGGAATTAGCCTGAGTAATGATAGCAGTAACAAAACAAATTCAAAACCTGAACATTTAGACAATGATAGTGCTGGGACAGTGGGGAGGGTCCAAGATGATTGATACCAAAAACTCTCCAGCAGTTTTTGGTATTTTTTATATTTAATTAGTGCACCTTTTCAAACCTACAACCCAGTATTAGCTGGGTCATCTTCAGACTTTCTTTTATTTTTTATAATTATTTTTATAATTTAAAATTTAATTTTTTTAAAGTTAAGGAATTTAACTAATGTTTGAGGGGACATGCTTGTAGGGAGCATCCTATCATCACACTGGTTGATGATGAAACCTTGCNGTTGATATTTATTTACTTAGTTTAAGTTAGTTAGAAGGGGCTTAAATGAAAACCAAAATAAAAAATCATTAATGTCTTCTTTTAAATTTTAATTAATTATGTATATTAGTAACATTTGTATTCTACAATTTAATAAAAATGTATATTAATTGAAATACATTAGGATATCATTATCACTGTTGAGATCTTCCCAGTCATCACTGGCCAGCTTTTAATGAACCCCTTTCTTCAATATTGTTCATTATCTTCCTAAGATAAATTTATCTTCATTTCTTCATTAAATTTATTTTTAGTTCGAAATCTACTTAGCTGACCTAAGACAAAGTTAAAGCTGTGATCACTATCTGTTCAGGATAATGAAAACTCTTTAGTGAAGGAACATGAGGAGCGGTTGGAAAGAGCTGAGAAAATGAGACTTGCCGAGATGGAGAAGCTTCATGAACTTCACCAGGCAGCAATCCAGCAAGTCGCTGCTCTAACCATCCCTCTTCAGAACTCGTAAGGGATTTCTGTATGGATTTATTGTTTTATCGGTAATTCTTACTCACCAATTTCCTTAATTTCAAAAACTGCTTTGTTTGGAAAAGCATGCTGGCATGCTGCCTCATACAATGGCAAGATTTTTAAAAAGCTTATAATGGATCATTCCTAAGTTAAGCTTCAGTTAAAATTTGGATAGCTTAAAATGTACATCAAGAATTCTTTAAAAAATTTATGGGTCCTAAAAAAAAAAAATTATCAAAGATTTGTTTAACAACGTTTATTGGTTAGTATTGGTAAAAATGGTTGAGCTTGGCATATCCAGGGTTGTCCCCAAGTTTTCAAAAATGCACTTCCTAAGTTTTCTTTGAAAAATTTCAATTAGTGATAAAGTAAATAAAAGTTCCCATTCATTTTGAAGTTTTTACCTTAGATGGAGGCTTCAAGAATTATGTATTTATATATATTCAAATTTAAATATTTTCATGTGGCTATGCGTAGGATATAAAATTAATGACCTTGGTCAAGGTAATTATGTTTTTTTTTTTGTTGTTATATATATATAT
>KZ808229.1:161639-172428 GCA_000696205.2 Oncopeltus fasciatus
TATATATATATATATAATAATAAGAAATAATTGTCTTGGTAGTTAGGAAGAAATGGCTATTTTCCCATATTTTTATTTTCTAATCCATTTATTATACTACATTTATATTTCCTTTAAATTTTAAATTGATGGATTTTTTTTTTTTTTCCAGAGATAAGGTAGTGCGAATTCCTCTAATATCCAGTGTCCGGCCAAAAGATGAGAGTGAACTGACTGACCGAGAGACAACACTTCTGGAAAAAGAAAAACAAGTAGAAGGTGCATTTGGCCATTCTTAAGTTTATTTGAAAGATTTGTGTCTGAAAAAACTACATTAAGATATTACTGATATATTATTGATAAAAAGAGATATCTAGAAAGGGCCGTCTAAATATTTACTGTTAAATATTGAAGAAAATGCTGACTGTTCTTTTTAGTAGATTCCCCATAGGAATTCACAGTGTTACTGGTTTGGACTTTAAAAATTAAAACAGATTTTCATCTATCCTACATTGTTAAAGCTATAAATCATCTCTTTTATGCTCATCTTTCTCTCTGGCTTATAAATAAAATTTCCTCATTTACTCTTATCTTGAGTACTTATATCCATTTTAATGAAACATGTGGAAGCAGCTTAGATTAAGCAGCTCCTGGGTGACAGACTTTTTAATCTGAAACATCGTAAGAAAAACTCTTCACAGCTAAGTTGTTCAAATTGAATTTATTGAAGATCATTACTAAACTTCAATGCCAGGCTAGTCCGAGCTGTAAAAACTAGTGAGCTCAGATGCAGTGGATTGGGATCAGTAATATTTTAAGGGTAGAGAACTTGTTGGGGTTAAGTCAAGGTTGAACCACCAACCTAGACCAAACCCCAAAAAACCTCTACTAATAATCTCTACCATTTGAGCAATATTTAAAGCTTATGAGTTAGTTAAGTGGCAGGAAAGTTCTTCTTGACAAAATAGCATGACTTAGTGAGTGAAGAGAGCATTGTCATGCAAAAAATAAGTCTGAGCAGACATCCCCTTTCCTAGGGGTTGAAACAAAGAGGCGAAGTCTCATTAAAAAACAGAATTCAAATGTGATTGTCGCTGATAACCATGGTCGTTGAGCGCCTCTAAACAACAAATGTGATTGCAAAAAAATCTGAAGTTGAATTGTGTAGTTTACATGTAGGTGTTCTGATGTTACTTAGGCTTTATTAATAGTGTTAATGAATTATAATGGAAATATTTTCAGTACAAACCAAAAAAAAAAAAAAAAAAACAACACTGCAAATGATTCTAAAATATTTTATCTTTTTACATATTTAAAAAACTGTTTTACTATTTATTTTAGGATAATATTATTAAAAAAAAAAAAAATTCCAGATTTGTGATAGAATAAAAATTTCCTATGAAGGTCACACAGTTCTAAGAGCTATAACTTGTTTGCTAAGCTTATTGTGATCTAATGCAAGCTGGAAAGTTTTGATCCATTTATTCATTTTTGCTGGTTTGTTGGACCAGACAAACAGAATTCATTCAACCTTGATGGGGATACATTGAGCAATATACCCGAAAAGAGGTTTAATAGAAATTAAGTTTTAAATAATTAAGCCAATATGTCTTTCCTATAAATTTGATTTATATAGTATTGAGTGCTTTCGACCTTGAAAAGTCATCTTCAGAAGCATACCTTATTTCTACTTCTCAATGTCCAATAATCAAAAGATCTCAATGCCTTTTGATTTAACAATTGATTCCCTTGAATACATCTGTTGTTGCACAGTTGTACGAGGACTACTGCAGGCAGAGCGAGAAGAATTGGAGACAGCTCGGATGGCTCAAGAGGAACGAGAGCGTGAACTTCGTCGAACAGAGAGGGAGTCTAGGAGACGCGAGGAAGCTCGCCAATCCGAGGCTGCCAGGGAGAAGGCACATCTCACAGATCTCGCCTCCCACATCAAGGTCAGTCCTTCTTTGCTGATAAAAGACTCATTATCATGAACTTAATGCCTGCAACCACAATCCAGACACTTGTTCCATTTTCTGTTAAAATCAATAGATAACATGCTCCCAATTTAATTGTAAATCCCAAATTCCTTCTTAAAAAAACGGCTGATTTTCACTGATGAATAACTCGTTTAATGGGGATAGTAGCCTATATAATTTTTTGAAACATTTTTGTCTTAGATGTTTGTCCAGAGATCTAAACAGGTGGTAATCAGTAGGTAAAAGTCAGGGGAACTTGCCAGTTAAACTCATTCAATTTGTTTCTGGTCAATTTGGCAGTGTGTGGCCAAGTGTAGTCCTGGAGAAGTAGTCCCCTTACAAATTAAGCCAGGATTAACAAATTTTATCTTAGAGTGGCAATAGTCCGATATACTTCTGCAACAATTGTTTGACCTGATTGTGAATCTCAAAATGCACTATAGCCTTGGCAGTCCAGAAAGCAATTAGCAAAATTTTCTTTGGATGGAGATCAGGTTTTAGAAATGCTTTTGGTACCTTGTCAGCTGACAAGCACTGATGTTCTAAAATTATTGTACAAAACCTATTCTTCATCCCAGGTGATGATCCTGTCTAAAAGGGTCGATTTTTAAGCACAAAGCTAAAGAAGGTGAGTTAAGCTGCTTACCTTATTGGCTTCTGTAAGTTTATGAGGATCCAATTATCCAGGTTTTCCACTTTTCCCAGTTGATGGAGATAATTCCAGGCATTGGTTGGAGAAATGTCAATTTTTAAGGCTACCTCTGAACAACTTTAGTGAGAATTCAACTCGATCATTCTTCGAACTTCATCTAAAGTTTTATAAGTTCATAAACCTTTGACTGGTCAGGTCAAGTATCATCTTTGTCGCCTACACAAAATATGGCTGACCAAATTTGTGCCTTCGGCTCAGAGATGACATCTTTCTAAAGTTTTTAAACTGAGTTTATATTTATAAAACAAAATTGACCTCATAAAAGTTTCCACTAGAATATATTTTCACTAGTCAGTTCAGAGGACAGGATTAATCCCTCTTTTCTTAAAGGACTAACAATTGTTTGTATGGGTTAAAGTCCAGTTTTGAATTCATTGAACAATGAAGGCTCTAGAATTTTTGAATGATCTGTTTCATCTCTTTAGAAGTGATAGAATGCTACCTTTGGTAAAGATCAAATGATAAATAATTAATTATAATAAAGAAATAGTTTTTCATCCAAAAGAGGTTTTCAAATCCTATTTATGTAATTTTCGATTATAATCTCTGTCATAAATGAATTAATAATCGAGAATACATAACTTTTGTGAATGCTTTATAGGTCATACTATTTAATGCATTGCATGCTACATAAAAAATTCTCAAAACATATGATTGTGTGAAATGATGTAGAGTTCATTTGAGGACACAAGCAGAATATGTTGTTTTTATTTAAGTTTGATTTATATTTAACATTAACTATAATAATAGTTAATTTATGAATATCTATAAAAATATTTCAGTAAAGAGTTACTTGAGATAAAGGACATTCACATGCAATATCAATTTTGTCTCTATTACTGATCAGTTAAGGTTATATTTAAGAATAGTACAATAATATCACGCTAAATATTGGTTTCTCTAAAATTAAATCAATCACAGCTATAAGTCAGTGAAGTTGTTTTTTTTAAACCTCCTTTTTTAACCATTTAGGATCATAGAAGTAAGGACTACCTATTGGTAGCCATTCTATTTTAAACACCCATGGCTCTGTGCAAGATCTTATTTCCTGATAAAAGCTGAATGAGGGCTGGGCTTAGTCTGCTGTTCCAGGATTGAGTGGCCCAAATTGAATTTCTTCTGCTAACTCAGCCTCTAAGTGAAAGTTGATATTTCATGTTTGAATTAAAATATATCTTTCAAATTTAAATTCTTTTTGATCTTAACTTATGACAAATATAATTGAAAGACACCCCAGATTTAAAAAAAAATCCTCCTTTTAGTATTATGTTTTCTGGACTATTTCAGGCATTTATAAATGACTTGTGAATCCCTTGTAACCGAATACTAATAAACTCTTTGTAATTCATTACTGGTAAAAATCCCTTGTGAACTTATATGGAGTGACTTTCTTTTGAAAGGATTAAGAGTAATTTTATAAGGTTGCTAAAGCACAAAGACTGTCACAGGAAATGCGGGACGAGGCTGTGCGTGAACAAGGCGAGCTGGCGAAGGAGAAGCTGGAGCTGGCTGCAGAGAGGGCTCGTTTGGAGGCTCTCTACTCCATACATGGCCGCTCTGACTCTTCCATCTCTCCACTCGATTTCATACAGGTACTCAATAGATTTATTACTGTGGAATCTAGAAGATTTACCAAATTGAGTTTATGCATATTATGGCAAAATTTTTTTTTTTTTTTTTTTTTTTTTTTTTATCAGTTAAATAGTTTATTTATTTATTTTAGAAATTACATACTGCACAGCGTGCATCTTGCAATGTGCTCTCATAGATGTGGCAAAATTAAAAATTAAATAATTGAAGAGTGGGGTTTACCAGAAACCACACTTATATATAAATATGTATAGATTCATTCGCTGAATTAAGTAATGCTTCCATATGGTGGATTTGGACATTCTTATTTATAAGCAGAATAAAACAAATAACAGAGTAGTCACTATAGAATAAAGTCCTAACTGGATGACTACTATCAGTAAATCAGTATTTGAAGAGTTAGAAGAAAAAATGAAGAAAATAGGAATTTCACAAGACTCTATTTTAAAACTGTTTCTATCCCATATACCTTAACCAAATGCCAGAGTGTAAATTTAAAAAAAAAAATTCTTTAAGGTTGGAAGTTTGATTGAAATTAAAAAATGGTTTACAGGACTGGTTGATCAGTCTAAATCAGCTTCCAAACAAAGAATTTTGGTACATATTGCTAAAAAAATATATCATGATGCCCTCAGTTATTCAGCACAATGGAATCATTAATGGTAGAGTTTAGCTGAAATTAGAAATACAAATATTAGAGTAGTGTATGCAAAGGGTCAATGTGAAACCCTAAACCTGGAAGTAGTATTACAAGGAATTGCTTATTTTATGAAAATTCTGTGTGAGGAACGTTTTCTTAAATCTTATGCTTTGCTTGTTTATTAACTGTTCATAATTAAACCCCAAATACCACTACTCTCTAGTAACTTACTTAAAATATACTGAACTATTTATCTATATATGAAGTATTTAATGTTCTTTTTTAGGCTCGTGTAGAAGTTGAAGCCGCTTTGGAAGCAGCAAAAGTAGCACAGGAAGCTGCGGAGCTCGAGAGAAGGAAGCATGCTGAAAGGAGGCAGACTGTTGACCAGATTTCTTGGGAGCAGAAGGAGGCAGACCTAAGACTCGAAAATCGAGAGAGGCACTTAGCCAGAATGCTAGAGGTGAACTTTGTTTGTACTCTTCTTCAGTTGAAACAAGATATTAGCTTTTGGAATATTTACCTATCCCAGGGGCTTTATAAGAAAGAAGCTATGTAATAAAATATAATAAAAAAAATTCATATTGTTTACATTATTGCTTGATGGAAATTTTGAAAATCTATTCTTAAACGATCCTATGCAGGAGATGTCAAAGATATGGTCTGTTTAAAATATATTTTTCTGTATGTTTGTACACCCTCTATTGACCAGTATTTGGAATATAGAATTAAAGTTGATATTTATTTACTTAGTTTAAGTTAGTTAGAAGGGGCTTAAATGAAAACCAAAATAAAAAATCATTAATGTCTTCTTTTAAATTTTAATTAATTATGTATATTAGTAACATTTGTATTCTACAATTTAATAAAAATGTATATTAATTGAAATACATTAGGATATCATTATCACTGTTGAGATCTTCCCAGTCATCACTGGCCAGCTTTTAATGAACCCCTTTCTTCAATATTGTTCATTATCTTCCTAAGATAAATTTATCTTCATTTCTTCATTAAATTTATTTTTAGTTCGAAATCTACTTAGCTGACCTAGCACCTATGACAGATTTATCTATTTGGTGTTTATTGGATAGTGACTTGAAAATTTTATGGAGGACCAATAGCTCTACTTTCACACCTTTAGATATATCCTTACTATTAGTCAATTACCGTATTAGTTTGACAATTAAATGCAAAATGGCTAATTTCATTATTATTAATTTATTATTGAACAAAACTGACCAATGGGAATGGGGTGTATACCTACCAGCAATGTAGGTCTGTATGTGTTCCAAGTAGAGAGATTTCAGTTGGTTTTAGAAAATGATTTATTAATTAATATAAGCTGGCAAAAGATGGTTCACTACTTAACTCAGAAACATACTCATATTTCAGTTTCAATATCAATACTGATTTCTTGATGCAGAATTCGCCAACTACTAATTTTTTCAAAAAAGTTCTATTTGGCTTTAGTTCTTCTAAATCGTATACAATATATGATTTGAACTATTGAAAAAATATTATAGAAGGATAATATTTTCCTACTTTTTCTCTGTTTTTAGAATGCTGAAAAAATAAGAAATGAAGGTTTGGCAGCTTTGGATGAAGCCAAAAACTTACAAACTGAAATTGAAAGAAAAAAAACTGAATTTCAAGAACAGGTTAAGAAAGTAGAGGCTCAAGAAAAAATTCTTTCGAAGGTAAGCTAAATTTTTAAAAATATGTAAATATGGGTCAATCAAAAATGCTTATTATGTTTAGGATTAGGATTATGACGAAAATGAAAACTACAAACCACTATTTAGATGAACGGTGAAGAAGAGTAGATAGGGATATTCTCTCTACCCTATGATTTACGATTAATGCGGGAGAGAGTAACCTGACATAAAGTGTCTACATGACTGCAGTAATGATACTCTCCTGCCCGCTAGATTTTTTTTTTTTTTGTGGGTCTGTTCCTGCAATTTGATTAAAATAAACTCAATTCAAATGTTTTTATTTAAAAAAAAAATATTTTCTTTTCTTTACTAGTTAACTGTCAGAAGTATAAGATGAAAAGAAGGCTTAGTTTAGAATATATTTCAATTATTTTTGTTTCTCCAATCACAATACGGATTGGAGGAATTTAAAATTTGACTCTATGAAAACATCCACTCTTCATAACTAGGTATTCAATGTTAACTGGCTATTAACACAAGTAGTACATTGAACATAATACCGATTTATGAGTAAATGATCTGATGAAAGAATGAAAACATTTCAGCCTATAGGTAAGAAAAAAATCACAATAGTCTAATAACAGATTTCAAGTAAAATCCTGCTCTAAAAGCTATTTGAATAAAATATGCTAAAACCTATAAAAAATTTAAAATTGTAATATTAAATTTTTTTAAATATTTAATCTGATTTATTCTATTCATTCGAGTGTTTGTTATTTGAGTGTTATCAAGGAGAATGTTATATGCCCATTGTAATAAGTCAGTTGGAGGTGTCTTCTTAATACTTATATGCTTTTCCATCCTTGGTGTGTTAGTACATATGTTCTTCTACTTGGAATGTTGGATGACAAACTACCATGTTTCCCAGTAGACAAATGGTAAATAAATTTGCCAAAAAGGTTGGATGACAAAGATCACATTCGTAAAAGCCATATACTTTGTCGATTTACTGAAAGTTTCTGAGTGTAAGGAAGGTCATGGGAAACTAGATGAGAAAGAGGTAAGCAGTGGGATTATTCTTATCTGGAAATTGTGAATACATAGAACACAGTGAAGAACCGAATTAAAAAAGCAAGTAAGAAATAACGGCTTTTTTTGGTAGGTATTTTAGTATCTCAGTAGATATGAATTCAAATACAGGAGTCATAAAGAATTGTGGCTTTTGAGTAGGATGATTAGAATGTGAACTTCTTGTTCTTTTTTTTAAGTTTTCTATACTGTTAGCTTATTTTTATTTTATCAAATGGGTATCAAGAATGCTGCCAGATTCTGCTAACCTGGTTCTTCTTAGGGGTGAATTTGGGTTGGTGAGTTCTTTGAGACAAATTTGCATGAAATTTCAATCAACTGGGCTAAGGATAGATAAGATGGAGACTCGGGTTGGAAGTGTATGAATAGAGGTCAGAATTAAATGTCAGGAGGACTATGGCCAGAAAAGGGAGCTAGGAGCTTGGTTGCATGGAAAAAAAAGATGTAATGAAGTACTCAACATCTAGTAGGATATACAAACTCTAGGAGTTTGGAATGAGAGTTGGGTGAATAGGACAGTTTGTTGGGCTTGCAAGGGACATGATTTGGAAATACAACTATTTAAGAACAAATCTAAATAAAGTTCCTTGGGAGTGATCCCTTCCTTTGACAAATATTTAGTATTGTAATCCTCATCTCTGGAAGTCTGTTTAGAAGAAAAACCATATCTCAGCAGAATTTGAGAAATGCAAGGCACATGACAAAGATGCAGCTTGTATATTCATATTCTGCATCTGGATATGGCACTAAAGAGAATAAAGGGGAGCAACCAGAGCTTTCTATGAGGAATTACAGAAATATTTATTCGTTTCATTATTTCCTGCTTGCATTTGTGGATGATTTCATATTAGTTTCCCATTACTGATATCTAAAATACAATATTAGCGTCCTCAATATTTGCGCCAAGAATTAAGGTAGACTATTATGGAAATTAACCTTGAGAGAAAAAAGGTGTATGCACATTAGTAGGAAGCCTAACAATATTATGAAGGCAGATAAAAAGGTTACATCAAGAATGAGGTAAATCTGTTACTCAATTTTCAATTTTGTTTTCACTATTATTTTTATAAACTCAAAATAAAACATTATTATTATTATATTTTATATCATACTATGTTTTAATGATTTTCTCATTATTTTAGGAAAGACTTGATATTGCTAAGGAAAAAATTGAACTTGAAAGAAAGCGGTCTCAGTTGGATGTGTTACTTCCAGATCTGATGACATCAGAAGATATCTCTATGAATGTCCCAAGGGTAAAATATTTTGAAATATTAATTTTACCAACTTGAATACGTGAATATGTGGTAATATTGGGAAGGAGACTATTAAAATAGTTTAAATCATAAAAGCGGGAAGGGGGAGAAAGAAAGAGAAATCAAAAATAATCTTTAAAAAATTTAATTTCTTATCTGAGATAAAGAGCACAAAGTTAATAAAATAGTAGAAAATTGAATGTTTAATATCAGATCAGCTTGCTATTTAAAAGAACTTATCTGAAATAATGAAAATATTTAAAACCAAAAAATAAATATAAAATTTGAGAAAAGAGGCATGGTTTTATCATGAGTGGGTGAATTTTTTTTATGCTCTTCAGTTCAAACTGTTTGATAGAAATTCAAAACAATAA
Source organism: Oncopeltus fasciatus (assembly GCA_000696205.2). Classification (NCBI taxonomy): domain Eukaryota; kingdom Metazoa; phylum Arthropoda; class Insecta; order Hemiptera; family Lygaeidae; genus Oncopeltus; species Oncopeltus fasciatus. The sequence continues at coordinate 170,911 of KZ808229.1, forward strand.
ATTGGTGAGGTGCAAATATGTGAAGTTTTTGGGCAAAATTGGAGCAAGGAGAAAGCATAAGTTTTTTTTTTTTTTTCTTACACCTCATAAGTACAAATTTTCATATTTGAGGTTTCTATGATAATTAAATTTTATATTGTAAATTTTAAAGAAATTTTTAAGAAAACTTGCACGAAGAAAGACACTTCAGAAAAGGCCTTAAATAAAAATTATCGATTTATTACTCAGCTATTGACCAGTATGATGCAACATATATTTCAATAATTTAAAGAGGGAAATCAAAATTTTACTGAACAACATTACATTATTATGCTAACCCTTTCATTTATATGTTTGTGCAAAATTTCTGCAACTGAAATACATGTTCGATCTCCCCGCCCCTTTCTCCCTTCAAGAGTTATAGACTCACAACACAAGAGGAATTGGAACTGTTAGAATGCAGGGGAAGCTAGGGGCTGTCCTTTCATAAACACAGCATTAGCCTGATCTCTGTTATTGTTATTGTACAATAACAATCTCTCAAAACACAATCTCCCATCATTCCCAGACTATTATTTATAAAAACCCTTTCCTCAGAGATCTCATGTCCTCTTCTAGGTAAAGAAAGCCTATGAAAATGTGATATGCTATACAATGCTTCTTAGTATTAGTAATTTTATCACATTTGATGGAAAGAATCAGTTACCTGATATAAAGATGGACAGAGGAACTGGTTAAATACATTATTTGGAAAAGTGCTGACTCCTGATACCCTCTGAATGATACTATAGTAATATATCATACAATAATGTTGGTCTAATTAGTTATCATGTTAATAATAATTAGTTATATTCTAAAAAATAAATAAATGAATAAAACATTAAGTTCAAGATAGTTTTAAACTATATTATTTGGCTTGCTTACAGGTGTTTGTTGACCCAAAGGCAGTTATACTCAGGCTTAAAGCAGAAAAAGAATTTGAATCAAGTACATCATTGAAGATATCTTAATAATTATTTCTATAATTAGACTTTTATGATTTATTTTAGTTTTATACTAATAATGATGTGTATTAGTTAATACACATATATTTTTGCCACATAATACATTTCTTACTTTTGTATTTCAATTTGTCCATCCTTAATTTCTCTAAGCTTAAGACTTAAACTTTTGATTACATAAAAACTTATAAAAAGTGTATTTTGTAAATTTGTAATGCTGGAGAAATTGTCAGGGTTTCAGCCTGTGCCAGAAAAATAAAACATTCCAAAATTATTATTCTTGTAATAGTATATTCTATACATACAAAATTCTATAAGCATAATAGTGAGTATTGTATTTCAGCCCTGATGATGACGTACAAGTTAAGTAAAAACATGGGTAATTGCCCAATAATTTTGAAGTATTTTATTTTTCTGATCTTGGCCGAAACCCTGACTAATTTCTTCAACATAATACTCAACGGCCACCAACCATGTAAATTTGTAATGTGTGTGTGTATGTGTATGTATAATATATATGTGTGTATGTTTTATATAT
>KZ808229.1:172466-184977 GCA_000696205.2 Oncopeltus fasciatus
TATATATATATATTACACATACACACACACAATACATATATAATTTATTTGAAAACTCCTGAATAACATTGACCATCTAAACTAGATAACAAAGAACTTCAACCTTAGCTGGACTGTTGGTAAATGTGGGAAAAACCAGATCTATACAAACAGGACATTAAAAGAAACTCAAAATATTCCTTTTGAACTGATTGGAATAAGCATTTATTTATTATATTTAGTAAGTTTATCTAGCTATGATCTTAGGTTAGTTCTTATAATGTATGAAAGACAGTGAATCAGGCCATTGGGTATAATTAGATAATGGTAGAAGAAATTTGATGAAATTAAAAATGCTCTCTGCAGACTCTAAAATGATAAGAACTATCCAAGATCCATTAGGAACTGTCATTAACAAGGGATAAAAACTATACAACATGCTTTAAAGCTGCTGGAAAGATTCTGGACTTATGAAAATAAAAATTAGGTATGCTCTAATATTTTGACATATTAGAGTGAATCATGGACTCCTGAGTTGAAAGATTATTAAGATGGGTGTAAGGAAAAACACAAAAAGATAGAAACCAAAACATAACAATCAGGGTAAATCTAGAAACCAGAGCAGAGATTTAAAAAAAAAAAAAAAAAGAGAGAGAAAAAGAGACAATGGCAGAAAGAATGGAACAAATCAGGATGGTTAGTAACATTTATTTCACTAAGTAGAAGAAAAATGAGAAAAGGAAAACTGATTTGAAGAGAGATGAGGGGTTGATGGAGGTGAGTAGGAGGAGATTCATTGGAGAGAAAGGACTAAACAGACAGAGATGATCCACAAGGTACAAGAAAAATTCCAAAATTGGTGGTAGAATGGAATAACAGAGGGATTAAGAAAAATCAACATAATTAAATAGTTAATAATGTTTATTAGAAGAAAATAATTATCTTTAATTACCATACATAAAGCAACATTTTTAAAATAACAGGCTCAGAAGTAACAATGAAAGTGTACTAAAGTTTTACAAATATAATGTTTTAAAGTTATTACTATAACTTATTATACTATTAATCTATTGTATTAATTTCATTAATCACTAGTTTATTTTTTTATGAAATATCAATAAGCACCTTACATATTCACAGTACAACCTCTACAAATAAGCCCTAAATTTAGAAGACTTAGGAATATTATTCCTAATAATATCACAGTTTTAATAGGTGTTCTATACATACGCAGTTCGAAAATCAGTATTAAATTAATTACTATTATGAAATTACATAAATGATGAGCATTAATTCATTTTGTAATACCCAAAACAAATAGATGTATAAGCTCTACTAAAAGGAAAAATATTTAAGCTTCTAGTAACCTTAAATATTCTTTTGGTATCTACTGTTCATAATTCATATCTTAAAAAACAGAAAATTGATCTCTTTGTAGCCTGGAGGTGAACAAAAAAAATCTCTCAAATTTAATAAAAAGTAACATGGAGTATATAAAAAACCAGGAGAGAACATAAAGAACATCTAGATCAATTTATAATAAAATAGGGGCATAAAAAAGGTATATAAATTAGTAGAAATTTTAATTAATTACATTTAAGCCTAATTTGATGGTTCCAAAGTTATAAAATTATTTTATGACTTTATCAGAATAAAATAAGCAGTATTCAATAATATTATTTATCTGTGTCCTCTTATTTATACTCCTTCTAATAAATGAAAGAAGATTTTGGAAGGTCACTAAATATTGGTGACTGTTATTTTATTTGAGTGAAATAAATATAATTAATTATNAGTAAAATATTATTTCCAAAATAATAAAATTGTCCATATTCAATTTTACAGAGGACAAACTGCTAAGCAGGAATACTGACATATTTTTAGCTGAGAGTGAAAAACAAATTATTGAGACAAATGTGATTTGTCTGAGAAAATAATGAAGAGATGAACAAGAATTTGTAACATTTTAAAAACTTTAATTGAGATTTTGTACTAGCTTTTGGTAGAGCTGAAAATAATCGATAAACTATAATAAGAAATCTAAGATAAATTTTCATCAGCAGTTAACTTTATGTAGCTCAAATTTTAATTTCAGAGAAGCAATTCTAGTAATATTGACTCCTGTCTGTTAGAACTCAAAGAGGGGGTGATCTTTTTTTTTCTTTGCAGTTTTATAATTTATGATGCAAAATACTACATAAGTCATAACTCGTCAAAGTTTCGTTTAATATTATTTCTTTACAGTTTCATGATTTATGATGCAAAATACTACATAAGTCATCACTTGACAGAGTTTTCATAACACATAATACAATATGTCATGACTATAAGTTTTTGTTCTGGGAACATGTAAATCATGCATATATGCATTTTAATCAATGCATTAGTGATAATTTAAATTATCACTCATTTTAACGAAAGCTTTCTCATATCCTGTTAAAGACAATTAAGAAAATAGTTTAACATGAGTAAGGTGACACTACCCAAAATGAAAAGTTGATATTTTTTATCCTCTATAAGAATTTTTTTTCTTTATAAGAAGAATAACAGAGATGAATATATAGCAACTTAACAAGATGAAAACAATGGGGAAAGTACAAAGAAGAAAAATATTGCTTAGAGAGTTCATTAAATTTTTTTTTTTTTTTCATTTGAATGGTACAGGGAACTAGAAAAAAAAACTCTACCTCAGCCGGGGAGGTAGTTTTTTTTTTTTTTCTAGCTCCCTATACGATTCAAATTAATAATGAAATGCGGGATTACATTACCACAATTATCATCATGATTTGACTATTTTTTTTTAATTCTGAAGAGGAAATAGAATAAGGAAATTACATCTAAATTTTTATTTCTATATTATTTCTTTTTTATAACCATAAGTTTTTCTGGTATACCATAGTGACCTAAAAGTTTTTGAAAATTACAGAGAGATCTTGTTTGCCACTTTGATATACTTTCCAATGAAAGCATTATTTTCATTCTACCCACTAGTGTGATTGATTGACTCATAAGAATTGCATGTAATATTTATAATTTTCTAGATCCCCAATTAATAGGATATAATAAAAGAAAGAATCTTCCATTATTATTTGTTATGTTAAGAATAATGCAACTAACCAAACATAAGATTAAGGGTGAGTGAAATAAATAAGAAATGGTTACAAACCTCCTCAGTTCATTGTGACCATTTCTCATTTATTTCCCCCACCTTAGAGTGAGAACCTACACCAGCCAGCATTTATATAGAAGCAAAGCACAAGATTGGTGCTTAAGAATTAAAAATAATCTAATTGATAATATAAGATTAGAATATATGTATCAGAATAAGACTATGAAGGAGTCAGCCAAACTATATTATGTTTTATATTAACTACTATAAAGCTTTATTTGCATAAAATAACATAATAAAATTAAGTAGTCAATAAAGTACTATAGTCTGATTTTAAAACAATTTTAAAAATACAAAACCAAGTTAACACTTAAAATTAGCATAAAATTAAGCTAAAGCATTAATAATTATGTCGCAAGAAGTTATAATTTGTGCTCAGTCTCAAGAATTTTGACTTTTTTTTAGAGGCCATAGAAGGGTAGCTAGCATATTTTGTGCTTATATAATGGACATATTTAGTCTTGATTATATTTGTTCCCAGTTTGCTGCCAGAGTATTGCTTAGGCTAGTCTGATTTTTCCGATTTGATAAAGAATGTAAGAAAATTAAGGTGGGCTTCCTGAAAGGTGGCCGTGAATCAAACTGGGACAATATAAACAGAAACTTAGAAATATAAAAATAATGTGTTCAATTATATAATTATAAAAAAGTTAAGTTGTAATATGCAAAAGAATAAGCAAATATAATTTTTGCAAAACTTTTGAGTACTCGAAACATGAGAAACATTGTCAACTCAAGTTACTTCTACATCTTCTATTAGCTTAAAAAGTATAATTTAGTTTATAAAAAATTTCGATTGCCTAACAAATGAAAATAAAAGATAGAAAAAATAGAGAATAAATAAAAGAGACAAAAAATTAAAGAAATAAAATATACCTAATAACAAATGTTTAAGCGTACTCTAATATCATAAGCCCTAAAAAATATATATGTCAATTTTAAAAATAGTACATAAAAGGGTAACAAAACACTCAGGTAACAAGCAGAGATACATCTGGAAAGTAGTAAACACTAAATAAGTAATTTCGTTGCCTACTTACAGCCCACATTCAACATTAAGTTTTATAAAATTTTTAGTATTCTTAAAAAATAACCTTAAATATAACAATAAAATCAAAACAGATGTTTCATAATAATTTAAACTATATTTTTAGTATGAAATATAGTGCTTTCATAATGACTGATGTTAGCACGGGTTTGGATTAATGTTATAATGGAATCAGATCTTCAGCTGCCTTTTGAGAATAGGGTGGGGAACAGTTTTAATAAAGAGTGAAGGCATACAAGGATAAGGGAGCTCAACTATTAATGAAGCAGGGAATCGTCCGTCCATATTGATTATAATTCTCACTTTACTTAGCAAAAGTTTTATGGAAACATTTTCATAGAATGTAAATTGCAAAAAATTTATGTAGTCCAAGCTATAAAATTGTTTATTGGTTCATGCAGGAACTGGAGGTTTAAGTCCCATCCTGGGCAGGCTGTTATTGAGAAATAGAACTATTAAAACCATGTGAACCAATTTTTTTCCTTCTACAATTTTACTTTCAACCATTGCACCTCACTAACCTGTGAAAATTATATTACTGATTGAAATACTAAAAATTCTAACACAAAAGTTTTATTTTAAATTTTTTTTAATAATTGTGCACTATTCACTCCTTTAAAGTGTCACATCAAAATTCGATTTTGAGATCTTTTACAAACTAAAAAATATTGCTACAATAAATAGAATATTTAAAAACTAGAGAACAAAAATACAATTTTGCTTTAGAAAATATATCAAGAGTAGTAAGATATCACAAGCTGTTCTTAAAACAGAAAAAAAATTCAGATCTTGTCTAATAAGATCTGTAAAATATTCAAAGAGTACCTTAATAGGCAATTGTAATAATTATTTTCTGTTTATACTATAGACTTGCAAAAATATTAATACCAAGTTCATTCAGGGGCTTAATAAGTACAGATAACAAATTATACTCCACTAAAAGAACTATTAATTTAAAATAATAAAACTACACAAAAAAAAACATTATTATTTACTTTTTAAATGGCATTACTGAAAAGAATGACTAATGTAATAACATAAAAACTCAAGAACCATAAAAGCAAACCATTTATTTTAAAGGCTTTGTTCATTTTTCTATATTAGCTAACATATGTTGACATTCTAAATAATAAAAGATAGCAAAGTGCTGGAGAAGAGGATCAGTTTGAGTCTCTCTAGTCATGAGTCATGACTGTTTAGAATAGGAACCTCTGGATCATTCTTAAGACCCTAACCAACAAATCAAACCAATCCCAAATGGCCCTCTCCTTTGTGGACTCAATTTTATTTTATTAAAATAGTATGGTTGTTATTAGTAAGCCATTAAAAGTCTTGTCCAAAGATGGTCTAAGTTTTACCCATTGTATAAAATAAATATATAGCATAAACAAAGTATCAGGGCAAAGCAATAAATACTTAATCTTCCTCAAACTTTTTTTTTTTTTTTTAATTTCATCACTCTAATGTTTTCAACTCTAATGGGTCCTTCTCAAAAGCTCTCAATTTAGCTTCTGCACAGTGTGAGCCTTCATACTGTTGAGAGCTTAGCTAGTGTTAAGTGCTCCTGATGAGAACCTATTAAGATTGAAAATGTGTGAGTAATAAAAAATAAAAAATATTTAAAAAAATGAGTGAAAATGTTTGTTGGGAAGAAAGTCTTTATTAGTTTTCCTAAAAAAAAAAAAAAAAAAAAAAAAAACCCACAATGCAGCTGAAACAATTATGAAAAACAAAGCATACAGAATTTTAAAATATTCTTTTAAATAATACATAACATTATGTAAATAATACATATCAAATTTGATAAAATAAAATAATAATACAATTTTTCTAGATTTAATGCTCCCAGGATACAGGGTAATCAATCACAATATCAGTCACAGTACTAGTTTGTTTGGTTACTTATATTAAACAAGATCCAAAATATTATATATTTTTAATGTTATAATAACAAAGCAAGTTACTTTCAAAAAAATCACAAACGCATAGATAGTTAATACATAACATAAGGAACTAAACATTTAAAATATTTTTATAAAATTAAGTTTTAAAAGATAAGTAATATTGCTTTTATGTACATTTATAGTTGAGCTCTTTTATAAATATGTAAGAATCTTTTTTTGGGCTTACCATTTTGAAAAGTTGTTTTTTGCCGAGCTTTTCTACATTCTTTGATGGCTTCTTCAGAACTATTCATGGCTTTCTACTTCTATGACGAAGCCATCAAAGAATGGATGAAAGCTCTGCAAAGAAGATTCTATGAATAAGACAGTTTAGTTATAAGTGTCCAGTGACTTACTTGTGAGTAGTAAGGGATCTTCAGTAATAGATCAGAAAATTTATGCTGTAAGTTATTTAAAAAAAATATTGTCAATTATTGTTTGTTTATTGTTAGTTTAAAAGAGTAGTGGTCTAATTTACAATAAGTATATTATTATAGTTCTTTATCTTTGATTAATAAATGAATTATGTTGTTATTGATATAAAGCTCATAGCCCATAACTAAATTTCTGTATTATCATTTCTCACTGCCTTTTAAAAAAAATTAAATTAATCACTTATAAAGTACTTTTCAAGCATTTCTAAATATTCTTTGAAAAAATTAAATATAGGTAAATTTTTTTTCTGATTAAAAATATATATTTCAATATCATTGCAAATACAAATTTTAGTTTCAAAACATTCCTTTATAATAAGACTGAAAGCACCCCTGCTGTGAAATTGTATAATGGGTGTTACACTTCTTTTCTTTGCTGAGAATACAAAAACAGGTGATTACTTATAATTTTAATACAATATTAATCAGAATTCATCATANAGTATTATTGAGATTTGATATAAGACTGAAAGCACCCCTGCTGTGAAATTGTATAATGGGTGTTACACTTCTTTTCTTTGCTGAGAATACAAAAACAGGTGATTACTTATAATTTTAATACAATATTAATCATAATAAAAATAAAAATTTCTTTTAATAAAAAATATTAGTGTGTTTCAAGTTTATTATTGTTTTTATTTTCTCTGAATTTAAGATCTTCAGATTGAATTTTTCTAATCAATTTTATGACATGGAAAAACATTAGGTTCAATTTTGGTTTACTATAATATTTTGATAAAAAAGTTTTTAAAAAGTATGAAATGTGGCAGAAATCTAGTATACTAATTCACACTCCCCCCCCCCCTTTTTTTTAGCACAATGTAAAAAAATACAATAGCGTCAAACCTTATAATTCTATCATGGTCATATTCCAACTTGTAATAAGTCACCATCTAATCTTGTGAAAGAAAAATAACCTTTACATACAAGAACCACAGGCATGCAAATAATCTCTCAACAGCTGCTTCGTCAGATCTACTGAGTAGAATCACAAAATATTGAAGTTAAAAAATGTAAATATCACATTATTAATTTAACTCCTAAAGAGATTATTTTTCTATTACACAGGAGAAATAATCTAGTAATTTTTGCGAGGACAAATAAAATACCTATAAAAATAAAAAACATCAAATAATTTATTTGCAAATATTGAAATGTTTTTCATTAATTAGAAACCAGTGTTGGTTTCAGTAATAAAACTTTTATCCAATGTTTGTAAAAACCACAAAATACCTAAATATGAAGATGAAATGTAACTGTTCAATATAAAAGACTGGGAGTGCCCCCCCCCTTCCTCACGAGAGCCTAATTTTTATTCAAAGGTAATCAAACAAATACAATGAAAGAACTTTGAGTTGAGAGTTTTGCTAGTCATTTTACTTCCGAATTAATGACTGAGAGACCTATTATTATTATCAAAATTGAACTGAAATGTAATAATCTTGATGCATTCTCAAGAAGCACAAGACCTAGGAAAAAAATGCCGAGTATAGAAAAATGCTGAAATGCTGAGAGAGAATTTTTTTTTTTTTATTATAGTCAGTGAGCTACAAAATGTACCAGAACAGAAAATAATGAAAAATAAAGAAAATCAAGTAAAACTAGAATAAATGAAAATGTTTTGGGCGTGACGATGTTATAATACATTCAAAGAAATTAACTACACTATTGGGTCCTCCCTTCGCTGAAAAAGGTCAGCAATTTTAGAATTAAATAAATAGAACCAAGACCGTCAAATTGAAATATTAAATTTATTTTGACTGCTTAAGTATATCTATAACCTCAGTACTAGAGCTTAGAGAATGGAGGACATGGTTTCAAATCCTACAGTAGAAAAATTACGTATATTTATAACATTTTTTGAGGTTAGTTCATCATTACACAGGATTATATTCCAAGGGGACACTCTTTTAACTCATGCTTTAAACAATATAAATGACAGTAAATCCTTTCATATTTATTTTTAAAAAACAAAGGTTTATTTTTTGTCAAGCATTAATAAAGCAGATATGAAAGAATGTTTCAGACATATAAGTCAAATGTTAAAAAATATAAAATAGTGTGTCAAGCATTAATTAATTCATTTATAATCATTTTCAGTTACACTTATATTTATAAATGAATCATATTATCTAATTACACTTTCAGAAAGATGTAGAATGGGATAGCACTTGACGATTAAAAAAGGATAACAAAATACTCCATTCTATATTCAATATCAATACAGCTAAAATCAAATGAAAGAAATTGAAAGATGAAACTGATATTTGATTAAATGAAGAACTGAAACCAACACTTTCAAAGAATAAAGGTGGAGAACAACTGGAGAAGTGAAAAAAGGTGAAGGAAAAATTCTGCCAAAGCAGAATTCTATTTATTTATGAAAATATTTTTTTAATTTCAACGTGCTTTATATATTTCAACTCTTTAGTGCCGAAATATTGTGTGCGTATTTATAAGAATAAAAATTAAAAAGATCTATGATAACTTTTGCTTTCATAAGTAGCTAGCTAAATTTATATTTCGATTTATACAAATTTTATATATTCATCAATTCATATGAATACTCCATAAAAATGTGGAAAACATATAAATCATCGAACTAGACTAGAGATACATCTCTAAAGAACAGCTAGCCTTGACATCACAACTTAGGCCACATAGCCCTCTCACAATATAACTTCTGTCCATCTGCTATCTTTATTAGAAGGATAATTTGACTTGGTATTCCATACAAAGAGATACTATTTTAGAGTTAAATCTTTTTGAAAATGAAGTCATTTGCAAGCCAGTCTGGGTGTGTTACTTCACTATCAACAATGTAATCTTGTTTCAACATGAATTCAGAAACTTCCTCTTTGCCACCAGGAACATGAGCATATTCAACTGAAAGAGTCTAAAAAAACAAAAAAAAAAACAAACAAACATCAATTGTCAATGTTGAGCATAATAGAGAGGAATACATTATAATACAGGGAAAAATTAATTATAGTCATTCAATTTTGAAACTGAAATTGCTAATAATTAGAATGACAATTGTAAACTTAATATTTTATCCAAAAGCTAGAAGTAATTAAAAAAACAAAACAAAAACCTAACTAAGAAAATAATATTTGTTTATTAATGAAGATGGACCTAATTTTTTATAAAGGCTAACTTGCTTTATTTAAAAAAAAAATAAATAACTACAAAAAGTATTATTGAGATTTGATTAAGATAATACTTTACAAATCTACAAAAATAAAAATTTTATTACTGTTGCCCTAATTGTTGATATGCCTAATGCTGCTAAAGAAAATAATTCTTCAACACCTTCCTAATATATACCATTATTTATGATGAGTAAGGTACATACATATTTGTTTTACAGGGTCAAATGAAGAACAGGCCTACCTTTTTAAGCAGATAGGAAAATCTCAAAATTTTGGGAGAAACTTCATTCACACTCATGCCTTACTGCAAGCAAAGAACTCTTGCCAACCTTTTCTGTCATGGTATCCGGTTGTAAGGTAGACTGCTTCCTTCATAGAGGAGACAATGACTAACTGCCTATATTACCCATCAGAAGAATGGATATTCTAATTTTAGCACTAAAGTCAGAATTAGGATTTTTTTTACAAGAATTTTATATGGAATATAGATTTAACCAAGAATTGAAAAAACATTTCTAAAAGAATTTTTGGGTAAAGTTTTATAAATTCAAGCTGAATTTATGTCACATTTTCTTTGGTGTACAATCTATATTTTTGAAAGGGAGAAAAATCACCTGTATATTGAGTTGCTGAAAAGGAAGATGCTTTAAAACATCCAGCTCAGCTCCTTCAACATCAATACTAAGGTAGTCAATGTAGGTGAAGTTAAGTGCTAAAAGATAGGTGTACAAGGGGAAGCACTGAACCTTCACAGTGTTGCGCGTGCTGGGTGCACCACTCTCATCAGCCAGTTTCCCCATGTTGTTATTTTGTTCAAACAATGCCTGAAACAGTAATAAAATATTACATTTTTTACCACTAAATGAAATATAAAGGAAATAAGAGGAACACAAATTTGATTGTTGCTTTCATGAATATTTTTATAGTATCCCGTGTTATGTTTAAAAACTTTTAAAGATTAGTAAATAAAAATAATTTCAGTTTTAATTGGCTGTATTATTAAAATTTTTTAGTTTCAAAATGTTTAGAATTCACCACAATTCCGATAATTCGGCTTTTCAAAGATGAATGTTATCCAAGTAATGTAATTTTACAATGGCCCAATATTTTGAAATTTTTTCAATAAATTTATATTAATTGTTAGTTAATACAAAGAGGTGTGGTGTCATTAAGAATGTGAATAAATGCAAACTTAAAAATTTGAATATATACAACTTGAACTTAAAAATTTAATTAATTTAGATTGACTGTGAGTATGCCGGGCTGTGAGAAGAGACATGAACTAGGCAGAGACATGTTCTGTCATTAAAAGTCTGAGATGGATAAAAATTACATTGAATCAAGTATGCAAAATGTCCATGTTGATGAAGATCCTTCCTAGGTTACTTTCTTATTATTTCTAGGTTAATTTCTTCCTAGCTTACTTTCCCTTTTTGAAAATCTTGAATAATTTGTCCCTCTCTCCTTCAGAGTCAATATTATTAATAACCATAACTGTTATGGTTATTAGCCCATAACTTAAAATGAATAATTTTTTTCTTATGGGCTAAATGGGTCATCTATGTTAGGATTCTTATTCCTGGAACTTTAATATCGTAAATTAGAATAATGAATTCAAATCTCCCCATTAAGAACTGAAATTCTTTGTCTCAAACAATTTTGATATATTACTTTCATTTGACACTTCAAACATACATATTCATTTCAAACATTCATAATTATAAAATTAAATTTTACAAAAGTTTCATCATACAATTATTAAAATTTTAAGTTCCAAAAATAGTCTTCCAAAAAGTCACATTTTATCTGAAATTTAATTATGACTAGAAATTCACTATAAAATACTCATAATTTTTTTTTTTAATCTTTAAAAGCCCTAATGTCCATATATCAACAGTCATTTAGGCTCAGAGGAATACTAAATTAAATATTTGTCAATTTATTTCTTATGTTATGTAAAATTTTTTAAATATAATAGATAACAAATGTGATATACTTTCATTTATTTCCTATACCTAGTTTTACAAAGGCTAATATTAAGAAAGATATTTGAAAATGAACTTGGAGTACTGAGTGCCTCTCCTATACTGGTTACAAGTTTTTCTTGAATTCAAACAGACACATTTTCATTCAAACCCAATGTAAATTGAGTGCATAATTAAAATCTATAGTAGAAAAGTACTCTGTTATTAAAAGAAAATCCCCTCTTTAAGAATGGATGCCAATCTAAAATTACAAATATTTTTTTTTTTTTTTTAATTTAAGCTTAGCAGCTCAATAAAACACAACATAACTCAGAATAAACTATTAAAAAGCTTATACAACTATACAGTCAATAAATAGATAAATAAATAAAAATAAATTTATTAATTAGAAGTGCTTTAAAATTTAATTAGAAAATATTCAGGATTATAAAATGGAATTATTACTTCAATTAATTTCATAATATAAAACATTAAAATAAATATTCAAAGAACTACTTTGTTAGTAATAATAAAAGTATTGGGTTTGCCTGAAATTCACTAGGTGAATATAGTTCCTGAATTGTGGACTGTAAGCTATAGTGGTATATTAAGTAATGGTTAATTATAATGAATACTGATAATTTTTGCATAACAGTATTCATTTAAATTTATTAATTAAAGAAAAATAAATGCCATTATGAACAACCTAGATTACACACATCTGACTCCAACAAAAAGGAGTTACTACTACAATTAAAACTACTACAATTAAAGAAAAGAATATACAATAAAGAGTTTCAACTACTCAATTAAAAAAAAAAT
>KZ808229.1:205955-220656 GCA_000696205.2 Oncopeltus fasciatus
AAAAAAAAAAAAAAAAAAAAAAAAAAAAAAAAAAAAAAAAAAAAAAAAAAAAAAAAAGGTTGTCAAAAAGCAAGGTTAAGTTATATTGACGTAACATAATATACACTTTCGGAGCTGAATAAATTAAGATTTCTTTCTTTTTACATGTTACCTATCCAATTTTAAAATTCCATGGCTCAGGATTAGTTTTTATTTGTTGGTGAAAGCTTGTCCAGGGCAGGATACGAACCCGCAGCGCCAGGATTGAGAGACCCGAAAGGATATCATGAGCTAGCCTGGCGCTCCTATATTGAGTTTTTTGTCTATTATATAAAAGAATATTATGATTACTTTAGCCTCCCTTTCAACCACTTAAGGACCTACTTTATTTCTTTTCAAGTTATATAAAAGAATATTATGATTGATTTTCAATAAATCATATTTACAATAAATTAAAAATTGTAGGGGTATCTTTCTGTTAATAAGTTTCATTAAGAACTTTAAACACTTTTCAATTTAACTTAATCATAAGTTTACATGTACTTACTTAAGTGTTTCAGAAAATATTTCTGCCTATACCTACAATATGCTGAAATGCATTGGGTGTCTCTTATATAGCGAATTTATCGCAGGTCTGACAAAATCACAAGTCTATTTCTTTGGAACGGACATTTTTATCAAACCGATTGATTTTATATTTGTTTAAATATAAACCGTTTTTTATTTCTATTTTATCTACAACGCCATTTCATGTTTTTAAGTTTCTATCGATTTCCTTAATTTTAATGTTATTCGTTATTTTTAAATGATCAGTAATCTTTTTATTATATATTTGTAGAGGACACATTTACCTACATAACAGAGTAAAATTTTCAAATATTTTTATAAGTTTTATACCTATTATTAATATATTCTATTAATTATAGATATAATATATAAATATATTCTATTTTATTTAGATATAAATTTCAGTAATCCATTTAGTCTCTATGAATACTCTTCTTTATTTCTCCTTATTAAATAACTCATATATTTGTTATTTTACTATGATTTTCACATAAATCCATATTTTACTATGATTTTCTTCTTGCGATAAATTGTCTCTTATATTTTCTTGTTCAGGTGGCTCTCTCATACTTCTCTTCAGCTATATCATACTTTATCTTGTAATAATTTATATTTTTTACTGGCTTGCTCAATGACTCAATTCTCCTATTTTTTATCATTTAATATTTCTTCGGTTTCATTACTTTTTTATATCAGTAAATCAGTTAATATCTGGGTTTTTTTAGGTTAAAATTCAAAAAATTTTCTTTATTTTACAGTTAATTTTCTATTTTTATAAAGTATACTTTTATCTAATAAAAATTTTTCATCAGGTGAAAATTACTTTCATTCAGTCTAGGCCATTTTTACCCAAACCTCATCTCTCAACGTGATTCAACTTTCACTATTTGTGTAATTCTGGAAAAATAAATTCATGATCTAGGGTTTAAATCTTTATATTCTAATCAAATATTATTACTAAACTATAAAATTTAATTTAAAAAATGCTGAACAAATTACTCAGGGTATTGGCCAGAATCAAAAGATATAAAAAATATTTCAAAATTCTTGGGTAATTATGTCATTATTGCCAACTTTTCGACTTAACTTGTAAGTCATCATCAGAGCGATAGTGGTATCATGTCTGGAGAGATCACTGAGGGTGTTTTATGGTCACATCTCACAGTGCAGAGTTTATTTATTACTCAACAGAGTTTATTTATTTATTACTCATTTTTATTATAATAAAATAATTACCCAACAATTTTCCTGACTAATTTCTCCAGCATACTACTCAACGGCCAACCCAACCTCCAATCATGCCTAACTAAAAAATATCACTAAACTGTTTTTTTTTCGCATTCATGCACGTTTAGTATTTGTTCCAAAAGATATTTATATTAAAACATTTTTCTCGCTTAATTGATTATGTATTTTTTCAAACATTTTTCCTTTTTTTTTTTTTTATTATAAATATTATTAAATGATTTACTGTCTATGTATATAAATATGTACCTTTTTACCAATCTTCGTAGCTGAAATTTTCTAATAATGTCGTTATTATACATTTATCGTTGTTATTATTAATAAAACAACATTAATTTTATTATATTTCGTGATAAATAGCTTATTTAAATAAAGCGAAATTGTTTATGATTTCTGAATTATCTTAAAAGTTTATTGTAACTTCAGCATATTTTTTGTCCCTGGATGAACTTTTGTAATTTTTTTGAAGATATATCAATTACATTTGTAATCGAACAACCTGATTAATCAGAAATCAGAATACATATCAATATTCCTGTAGGTTATTTCTTTGATCCAAATAATTACATTTACTAGAGTTAAACAAAAATGCATTTTGTAATAAAAATTATAAGGAAAAGAAAATTGGCATTGAATCCTCTTTTTCTTTTACAATAAAACAAGTTCCCGGTGAACAATTTAGGTCTTGAAACTATTTATGAATATGGAATCAAAACTTCTCTTAAGAGTAATTTTTTTCATAAAGGAAAAAAAAAAAAAACCTAAGCAACAAAGTTTTTTTTATTTTTTTTAATTTTCACATGAGGAGAAATATACTTTTTATTCAAAATCTCAGAAAGACCTTCAAAAATATTTGATGTTCCCATTAAGAAATTAACTGAAATAACTCAAAATTTATGCATTAAAATAAAAAAAAATTGAAAAAAGAATAATAAAACTGTTTGTGTAGATAAATAATTAATTAACTAAATACTGTTAATTTAATTTTAATGCTTCAACATAGCAGGCACAGTCTTTGACCAGTCTTAAATTGTTAATATAAATATATATTTGAAGAGAATCTCCCAACTAGCTTCCTTTGAAATTTTTATTTTCTTACTGCTAAATGAATAATAATCTATGGACGTTTGATTAGTATGATATTACTAAATTGAAGTATACAAACTTATTTTCACTTCAGTTTCAAAATCAATTTAAGTGAAAAATGATAATAAGCTTATACCTCGAAGAGATTGGAATTTTTTCAAATTTTCCGTGGGTACCTTAATGAAACTTGTGTAAAATTTCAACGGATCTTCATCGATCCTATAATGGGGATGCTAAAATTTGGTCCTGTTTTCTAATTTGTTTCTCTAATAAGTTAAGCTGTATTCAAATTATCACCGTGTTCTAGAAAAAAACAAGACACAACCAGCACTTTCTAAAATCAAAAGCTACTGAATTAAAATTTAGAAGAGTTTAAGAAAATTATTTTTTTAGATGATCTTGATGATAATTCTGATAATTGGTTATAATTCAGCTTTATTTTTCATAGAATTTTGTTAGTTTAGATTATTAGCAGTTGAAATTCTAAACTAATCGATATATTTGCTCCTCATCTGTTCTGAGATTATCAAGGAGAGTAGAGGTCCCAGTCGTGAGCTAGACTTCGAGCAGTTAGGACTTCTTGAGAAGCTCTCACTCAAGGATCACCTCAGCCTTCAGACAACAGGGAGTACTTCTCTTTCGTATCTATTCCTGCTTTTATAATTTTATTTATATTGTTTGTTTCGCTATTTCTCCTTAGTTTATTTAATTTTAAGAATTTTTTAAATGATGGGTGTCAATGAAAAGAAGGAACCACCTGACATTAAATTACTTTTTAATAATAAACTTAAGTAGTTTGAAAAATGTATTTTTATGTATATTAAAGATATTAATAATGTCATTATTTTCAATAATTTTAGCACTTTTAAATCTTATGCCACCTTAACTTTCGGCCCTAAAACTGAAGTGAAGTTTCAGAGAAACGGATCTAAATTATTGGAAATCGAAGATTTCAAAGATATTTTAAATGTTAACAATATGGAAACATTTCTCAAACATTTTCTCAGCTCATAGAACTTTAAATTATTCCCGTGGAGTAATATCTTGTTTCGAACTGTCTGATTGCTCTGTGGAGGAAATTAAATACGAACATGAAGAGCAAGACACAATAAAAATGTTAGAGGCAATAAAACCGCTACTAACTCATGTCCACTTCCATTTGAAAATATATGTGAACTTCACGAGTATTTAGTAATTGAATTCCCTAACTATTTTAATGTTTTAATTGTTAAAATTTCGTCCTTTTGCCAGTTCTTGTTCTGTGTTGGGCTGCGTTAGATGCGGACAATCTATTCCTGACGGTGCATGGTTGAACAAGCATGTTTGAACTTTAGACCGAGTGACCAACCCCGCTTGAGGTGCTAGGTCCACCACCATATACTAAATATTTAAAATAAAATTCGAAATATATAACGTCTTACATACATAAATTCAATAAAAGATTTAAAGTAAAAGAAAAAATGTTCTGAAAATAGCAGCCACCCCATCAAGCTTTAAAATACCTAAAAGTCAAATAAAAAAAATAAAAAAAAGAACTTATTAAATCTTATTAACTCTCAAATTAAATATAATTCTGAAAGAACACCAAAAACTTATGACAATAAAATTATACATGCCCTATATAAAAATATAACCTGTAGCAAAAGGAGTTATTGGATCGTTAATCGTCAGTTATTAGGGATCTGTTATTTGATTCGAAATTCTAAAAAAAAACAAAAAAAAAAAAAAACCACATCTATAATACTGATTTACCATTTTAAAATATTTTTTATGTTAATTATTTTTCTTCATGCAGTAAGACTATCATTATTACNTTAAAGTTTTTAAAATTAGTAATTTCGAGTTTTGGGTGGGGCCTTCATTTTTTTAAGAATGGTAACCTTATTCAGTTTTTATTATATGCATTGCAAACTCTTGAAAAAAAATACTTTTTTTTAGCTTTAAGTTCAAAATGTATAATCTTAATATCTTCCTTGTTATTTGAGTTATGAAAAATTTGGGAGGTCTTAAAAGTGTAAAATTTTTTTTTTTTTTAGGCAATATACAATTTTTACAATAAATACTTATTAATGGAGATATTTACGAATGTAACTACTATGACTGAGCGCCTATTTTACGCTTTCTATCCAGTATAAAGCCAGGCTTAATGGTCTGTATTATATATTGTGTGAATGTGCTCACTATATATATATATATATGAATGTGTGTGTATCTGAGTGTGCATTTGTGTATTTGTGGGGGGGTTTAGGTATGTATATATGTATAATAGATTTAAAATTTTAATTCAATTAAACTGCTATTGACTATTTAATATTATTTTACTTAAATATGAGAGAAAGTATACAGGTAAGACAAACTGCAAGATACGAAGACTTAAAGACAAGAGTAAGGTGTGTATAAATTCAAACGGCCTTGTTGAATGTAAATCCTTCATAATTTTTCAATTTCTTTGCCAACAATAATTAAAAATTTAATGTTGTTTTACTCATTAAACTATTCAGTAATAAGTTCATCCTAATCTCAATTTCCAAATAATTAAATATTTTTTTATTTTCTTTCGCTGTAAAACAGGAAATTTTAATGATATTAAATGTCTTATTGCTGCGTTTTCAAAATATGTGGTAGTAATATTAAAAAATAAATCCTTAAAAAATCTACGATAATGGCTATCCAAAAGATGACCGGTCTACAGAAAAAAGATCAAACAGGAGTGAAGGAGACTTCAAACATAATTCCAGAGAAAGAGTAACTTTCAATCCTGATACGACAATTGCGAGAGGCGATATGGCAGGTCTGAAGGGTTGGAGAGAATCGATTCTTGTCTTCAAAATCAATAGGATTTTGACCCACCCGAAACACCATCGATAAGAGACACGCGTAGAAGGGCGCCAAGGTAGCTCAGAGGATCGTCCGGGTCTCCTCCTGGTGCTGAGGGTTCGAGTCCCGACCAGAGCAAGCTCTGGAATTAATCTCTAAATCTTGAGGGTTTAACCATGTTTCTCCTATTTCTTAAATTGTATGCATTATCATTATTATCATTGACAATTTTTGGGTTTTTGTCCTCACCACCCAACTTTGAGTTCAATTCATTTTTACCTTTACTAGCATCAGTGATATCATTTTCACCTTTACTATCAGCAATGTCATTAGTGTTATTACCATAATTGTTGTCATCTGGTTTTAGGATAAGATGTTGCCTATTTCGTCTATAAATTTTGTCTCCACTTTTTAACCACCAGGAACGTGGAGTGGGAGCCTTTCCAATTACCTCACCATCTCTCCACTTACCCTTGAAATCAAATTTTATCCTATTTCCACACTTAGGCTCAGCAAGGTCCCTCGCACCCTTATCATAGTAGTACTTTTGAAGTTGTTGGGAATTTTTTTTTTTTTCATTTAAGACCTTTTTACTGTGAATTTTTGGCTTTAATTCTGACTCAAATAATGTTAGTCTATCTTTTAGTTTCCTATTCAATAGTAATTCACTGGGAGAAAAACCGAGACTAGGAATCACTGTGTTACGGTAATTCAACAAATAATTGAAAATGTTCCCCCCAGTTAGTTCAGATTTTTTAAGCATATTTTGGGCAAGTTTACAACCAGTTTCTGCAGGCCCATGACCACGTGGTGAGGTCTGAGGTTTACCTTGGGTGTTAGGGGTTGTAACATCCCACCTTTCCCTTCGTCGTGGGGTGCAGTCGGGATATTCTTGTTGCGGGTCGCCATCTCTTCTACGGCTGCCGCTTCTCTGAGATGTCGAAGCCTGTCTTCGAGATCTGTTATCTCTTGTTGTCGGGTGACGGGTGCACGACTGACAGCGGCCGCACTGCCAGTCGCGTGGGAGTTTCCCTCGACCGAAGCTCTTTGAAACACATTCGCTTTGAGTCCCATCGGCCTACCTAGGTAATTATGGGTTATCCCGTATAGAACCGTACTATACTTACAGAATTGCTTTGTCTTCTCCGGCCTTCTCTTCTTGACTAGTCGTGACCCGACCCGATACCTCAAATTTAAGATGTTCTCCCTCGCTAAACTAGTTGCCCCTGCTGCCAGGAGTGCGTTGGTGTCGGGATCACGGGCATATATGAGGCCCCTGAGTAGTATGGTGGTAACACAGAGCCAACAACTCAATGCTCATAATCTACCCTTAGCACCCACTGTTAGCATATTGCCAGCAGTCCGTCACTTCCAGACATCTGCAGTATCCAGGGACATTGATTCTGCTGCCAAATTCATTGGTGCTGGTGCTGCTACGGTTAGAGTAGCTGGTTCAGTTGCCGGAATTGGAACAGTATTTGGTTCCCTCATCATTGGTTATGCAAGGAACCCCTCACTCAAACAGCAGCTCTTCTCATATGCCATTTTAGGATTTGCTTTGTCTGAGGCTATGGGTCTTTTCTGTCTTATGATGGCATTCCTGCTCCTTTTTGCCTTTTAAGCAATTGCTAGTGAACTCTCATTTCACTGCCGCTCAGAGAGAACTGGTAACAGCTATCCCTGGAACGGACTGCATCCTGTTTCTTTTTTATATATATATTAAGAAAACTTGATCAAATCAGGAGGACTATTTCAACATTCTGTTCCATGTATAGATGCAGCCAAGTAGAATTCATTAAGAAATTTAAGTTTGGTATTTTTGGTTTACACCAATAAAATAAATCACTTTTATCTACATAGAGGTAGTACCCTTACACATAATTAAGACTCCTCCACTTTATATTCAGTTAAGACTTAATCTTAAATCATTTTAAGTTTACCTCAGATTTTTTTTCTAAATTTTTTTTAGATTAGTTTCACACTATATTTATTCAAGTAGTGAGTTTTTGAGATTAACATATGTTAAATTTCTTTCCATTTTGAAGATTGTGGTTTTCAATATTCTCCAAAGCATATTCTATGGGCAGACATATATTGAAGGTAAAATCAAATTCATTTGGAATCTATGAAATAATGTATGGCAGAATGATTTAAAGAATACAAAATAAGAAAACATCAATATTTATTTAATAATTAGTTACAACAACAGTACACTGGAAGTACAAGGAATTTTTAATGTGGAACACATAAATGCATTTTTTCAAATATCATTCTTGTTTTTGCTGCTTGAATGGATGCTCCTTACATTACTAAGAGCTAGTAATGACTAAAACCAGTGGACAAAATTAACGCACTCTATTAAACTTCGGTTTACATCATTTTTACCATAATAAAAATTTGTTAGAAGACATTTTATATTTTTTAATGACTAAATTTATTGAGTTAATTAACAATCAATAAAGCTTAGTAAAAAAATATTTTACTTGTTATTAATAATGTAAATCTAACTTAATTTTATTTAAATTTATATTAAAACGCTTTAACTATGAGAGAGCATCATGGTCTTATGTGGGCCATTTAATAATAAATGTAGAGTTACCAAAAAAGGTTAAATTTTTCTTTTTTTTAACAATTGAACTAATGATTCATTTAAAATATTATTTAATACAATTCAAATCCCAAACGTTTCCAAGATATAAACCAGAGGAAATTAAAAATATTTATTTTTGGGAATTGCATTGGTACAAAAAATATTCAACTCAATGCAGAATTGAACTCGACTCTTTTTAATTCTTTTTACATAGCTAATGTAGATGTAATTCTGAAGATGACGTTTAGTATAACCTATCTTGGCTTAATACATCACTATTTTCCATTAGATTCGATTAGATCTCCCCCCTCCCTTGAAAAAAAAATTTGCGGGTGGGAGTGACATATCACAGGAAATAGAAGTAGAAAAAAAAGTCGAAATGTTTGCCTACCACAAATTGGTTATATAAAAGAAATGACTCAAGAGCTGCGTAATCTAAGCAGCATACGTATTCCTTACAGAGGATGTGGGGAATGGGAGTCAGTCACAGGATTAAAAACTAGACTAAAATGCCGACAGTTTCGGAATATTTACTTCCTTCTTCAGGGCCTACATTACAACATAAAATGGCACTATATAAAAGACCAGCCATATAGTAACAATATAAATAATTATTCATAAACAACATACAATTATATAAATAGTAAGAGTTAGAAAATATAAATAATTTTAGCTAATATAAATAAATATATAAAATATTTAAAAAATAACAATAACATACAATTAATTAGGAATATATATCAAGTCGGGAGCACTATTGTTACTATTTAAAAAACTAAACCTGACTGATCGCAGGTCCTTACTTATCACCTCTCAGATTTCAGATCTTCAAATATTAGTAACGGCTTGTGAAAGAAATTAGCTTATTATTTGCTCATAAATAAACTCGATCCAGATAGTGCGCAATACCAAGAGGGAAACGAGAAATGTATGATTCAAATTTTAATAAATCCAAGATAACTAACACTCTCCTATCTTATTTATAATTATAAATATAATTTTAAATATCACAGAAGTTCAGCTGATGGTAGAATGATAGATTTCACCATCATACGCTACACTAATGGTAGTTTTATGGCCTATGAAAATGAGGAATAGACATACCTTGCATATATAGACAATGTTTGATCGAAGCAATGGGGTTCACACACACATAAATAAATAAATGTATATATATATATATATATATATATNATATATATATACATCTTTATTGAAAATATACCAATATAAGAAGATATTTTTACTCAATATTTTTGTAATGAGAGTAGTTGATGTCTTATGTTAAGAAAAAGAAAAAGCCCATTGGTAAGACCTATAATTTAATGAATTTTTGTTTTAAATAAAAAATTTTCATTCTTGTGTGACACTGTAGAATTATCAACTACGCATTCATTACTATTTAAACAAAGAGTAAAAAATATTAGTGATATTATTTTCTAATACACAGGCATCTAGGCATCCCTCGTGAAACAGTAGCATTTTAAATATCTATAGTAAACCTTTTTAAATAAATAAACATTCTCAAAAGAGGAGGGGGTATATATTTTGCAGGCAAATTTTAAATAAAAGAATGATAAAAATAAATCTTAAAAATCAGTTTTGTAGATAACTCTAAACAAAGCATTAAATTACATGAACATTTTCCTTCAAGAATTATAGAGAATTAAAAAATAATACTTCTTAAAGAAAACATATAAATTATTTCAAGAGATAAATTAAAAGATAACTCTTTAAAAAAAAACTAATAAATTGATGAGAGCTATAGGATCTTACGAATAACATAATGAATAATTATCAATATAAAGAAAATTAAGAGAAATTTAATTTGTTTACAACTAAACACACTAGATTGATATACACATAAAACCCTGTTTTAAGAATTTACTTAATTGTTTACTTAATAATCTAAGAATTTAATTTGGCTCTAATTTATTCTGAGAAAGCGAAAATAAATGGTTTAATATTCACTTAGAAATTCAACCAAATTTAAATATTATTTTCAATTCATTTAGGATAAATAAATAAATTTCTATTATTGTTTTTTGGAAACAAATGCAACTCTCATGAAGTGTTATACATAACAAAAAAATATATTCTTGTTAAAATTCATTTGTTGCGTTAATTTAGTCAACAATTACAATGCATCCTTGTTAAGCGCATTCATTTTATTTTGTGGTGGTAATTCACTTTATTTTATTCTATTTACATTACATTTTATTTGAATACTTATATATTTGGCACATTGACAACATTTATGAAAATAATTTATATATACTACTATTATCATAGTGAATAACTCTTTATTTCATAATTTCTTAAATGCAAATCACTTAATGAAATCAATTTATAACCATTTATTTATAAAATATGTATACTTTCATATTTTAGACCAGGAAAACTATGGTCAGATAACAAAGAAACTATCGATTTACAGGAGAATAAGTGTGGTCCATTAGATATCCGAAACCTCGAGGTAGTAATTATTAATGTTACATGATCTATGGAATAAATGCTTAGCTAATGACTAACTAACACATCCAAATCCAGGAAATTCTACCTCTATGGCTTTCTGATACAATAGTGAAATTCCTGTATGTATCTTTTATTTAGAATTTGTACAAGTATATTTTCACCAAGAGAATACTACATTTTAGTATAATTGTGAACATTGAAATAGAAATGTATTTATACTGAAGTATGTATATATAATATTATGAAGAATAAATGTGTATGAGAAATGTTACCAAGATTCTAAGTCTTATATTACAAAATAGATAATTGAGCTTTTTTTAATGAATACATTTTTTAAGTTATCCATTATAGGATCTTCATTTTTAATCTTTTAATCTATAAAATAGAAAGAATAAATACCATCTCTTCATTTAGGACTACTTAAACACAACGAAAGGCTATTGATATTATATGGATTATCAATATTCCATATACAACACCAATATGATATAAGATATAAAATAAAGCAGTGCAATTGTTGAAATATATTTGAAGATATTTTAATCTTATCTAATAAACGGATCACAAATTTCAAACTTTGAGGGCTTATTTCAGTAAATTCAGATTCGAAAGCGGGTCTCCCGCCCGAAACGTAAAATTATCGATCTTCCTCGGTGCAATTGGTACCCGTCCGGCAAGTGGGAGACCCGGGTTCGATTCCCGACTGAGGTAGTGGGATTTTTTTCTAGCTCCCTGTACGATTCATAAATAATGTGGGCTAACTTTACCACAGTTGTCATCATGATATAAAACTTGTTTATTTGAAAGTTTTTTATCACTTGAACATGTTCTGCAGTTTGAAAAGAAACATAGCTTGATACTACAATATGTTGGCTTAATGAAGAGATAGTAGTTCTTGATTACATTTAGTTTTATGCAATGAACGGGTCGGCAAGATATATTTCAACAATATATATATTGTTTTAAAAAAACAACCTAAATTCACTATGTTTAATTGGGATAATATTCTTGAAAATTCAGTACTTTAAATGTTGTTATATAAATCAAAACACAGAATAAAATCGGCGCTTAATAATTTGATGCTTTGTGGTTGAAAATTAAGTTAATATTAACAGTTTAATCAATGAATTATATTATTCAATTTAATATAGTTTAATTAATAATACTTAAATATGAGTTAATGGATTTTTTTTTCGCATATTGGATTGAAGGATAATCATAGCACAAGTAGTTCGACAGCAGTTCGAGGGTTACCTTTAATAAAAACAATCCCTTAATTAGTGCCTCCGACATTATTGCATAGGAACCTTAAACGTTTATAGTCAACATCTTCAGTTTCAGCCAAGATCAGATCCCGAGATCCTTCCTAGAGTGAAGCCTGTTATTTTTAAGGAATAAAGTGTATCTGACCTTACTCCATTTGAGTTGAGCATATGAATAAAATATTGTGGGGGAAAATGCTGGTTTTTAGGTAAATCTGAGTGTTTATGAGTTTGAGTGTAGAAAGGGGATACTGTAGTAGTTGTAGCCACTCACATGCAGAACGTCCACAGTTAATGTCCTTCGTTTGATACATTATTTTACTAACAAGCAACAGCTGTGGCGTAATACATAAGTTCTTTTTACATGCCTGTTAAATTTACAATAGTTTTACCGTGAGACATAATGGTTTTCCGTCAAGATATAAGATCCGTCAGTCAACTGAGAGAAAAAGTAACTGTTAAATTCAACTGAATAACACAAGCGCTTTATACTTCTTTGGACAGTTCTGCACTCTCCTACAGATAGAAGTGGGTTCGGTACAGATGTAGATGATTGAGGTCTATGAAAGTACAAAGTTAATATGTAAACATATCTACCCCCCCCCCCACCCCTCATCCCCAAGAAATAAAATTAGCCCTGATTAAAAATTCAATGGAAAATACAATTACTATAAAACTAATAAGTTAGAAACAAAAAGTGGAACAAGATTCTTTTAATTACGCAATAAAATCAAATATACATATAAAGTAAATGTGAGTTATAATTTATATAAATGTCATAAAGTAATTAAATACATAAGTTATAAAGTTATTTAATCATATCTAACATGTCTTACTTCATACATTTATGCAAAATTGTTGTTAGATATTAATCTAGATTTTGTTTTATTTTTTCTTTTGACGCTATAAACATTCAATTTATTGTAGGCCAGTAAATGTCAATAACTAAGAACCATATTATTTATTTATGTATAACAGATAAATGAATACTATACTCCCTGGTATTTTCCAGTAAAATTTGTGTTCTGAAATCTGGTTCTTTATTTTTTAAATTTTTTGTGAATAAAATTGTTCATTGATTTATTTTTATCGTCGAATTTTTTTTAAATTATCAACAACTGATGGAAATACTTTTCTTTTGATGATCGGAAATTAAGATACTAAGCCAATAATTAATCATTGCAAATTTGAATGGCCTTAAGGCACACTATTAAGAGTGTGTACAGAACCCCAAAATTGCTGAAACCCAAAATGGGTTGCTCTCATAAGAAAACTGGGAGTGCGTGGGTTGAGGACGGAGTGTCAAGGGTGGACGGAGGGCGACTAATGTATGTGCTTAGTCCTGTTCTGACTTACCTCTATGGAGAACAGAGCGAAATTTTACCCCAGATTATCATCACGTTTCTGTTCTCTCCTACCTCCTTGGAGAGTGGAGCAAACTGAACAGACCGTAAACGAATGACCATCTTAGAATCTCTTTGCAATTTTACACTCCTTTCATTATGACGAGTGAAATACACGCAACAGACCTTGAATATTTTTTTACAGTAATAAAGTTAACAAAATTATTATTTGCCTTACTTCGCATTAGCTGATAATCAATAGATTGCAACTTACAGTAAGATAAATCTTTTGAGAATAGAGTGCCCCTTTTATTGTAATTGTAATATTATTAAATATAAAGGTTTATCATTAAAACAATGCAAGTTAGAACTAGTGCATAGACAAAGTATTTATCTAAAAATACTATCTTCCTTTCCATAAA
Source organism: Oncopeltus fasciatus (assembly GCA_000696205.2). Classification (NCBI taxonomy): domain Eukaryota; kingdom Metazoa; phylum Arthropoda; class Insecta; order Hemiptera; family Lygaeidae; genus Oncopeltus; species Oncopeltus fasciatus. Next base: position 219,742 of record KZ808229.1, read on the forward strand.
TTAAATGTAGGTCAGCTATAAGAGTTTTTAAAATTAACAGCTAACAGAAATTACAGGGTGCTCATCATAAAAACATGAATCCAAAAATGTATTTCATTGAATAACGAAATCGCATGACAACAAATAAGGGTGAACATGAGATAAAAAATACGATCTATAAATTTCTCCCGAGTTCTTAGGCCTTATCATACATTCAGGCGTAACTTAACAAGCTAAGTATTCTTAGAAATTATAAAAATAATTTATACGTCTCATTTAACTTTATCCAAGAATTATCAACGATTTAAATCAAATTTCATTCTATATTTTTAGTGAGAAAACAATACTTTTATCTTAAGTTTTTATATGAAAGCTTCTTCAAAAATAAATTTTTTTTCTAGAAAGATACGCAGACATTATCGAGAAACATCGTTTATCTTCAGATTAAACTGAGGTTTTGACTTTGGAACGATTTATTCAAAGGCCCATTCAGAGGAGGGGGAATTCGCCTCAAGGAGCTGTTAATCGTGAACATCCATTAAAATCTAGTGAACAAATATGTTCATTGTTTCACGTTGTAGGCAACTAATAGCTTCGCTATCCTAAGAAATAAATCTAAGATGGGATTATTTTGACAAATGCCACAATTTTAAATGCATTAAAAAAGTCTCAATTTCTCGTTAGTAATTTTTAGTAATTTATAATTAGAATTTCATGTAACAGCTGTAATTCATTCATATAAATGTGGTCTGTAAAGAAATGGAAGAAAACAAGGAGTATACGTGTAGATATCTGTCCCGTGATTAACAAGTAATATTGTTCCACTGTAGTTATATGTACTTCTATGTTAAAGTTTTATTACTATAATAGATTTCAATAAAAAAACATCTATAGGTAAAAACTATTATATAAGAGAGGAATCTAATATATATAATC
>KZ808229.1:240247-253131 GCA_000696205.2 Oncopeltus fasciatus
TATATATATATATATATGTTTGTACAGAGCATATTTATATCTTGTGTATATGAATAACTTGATTTTTCAACAAAATTCTGCTGAAAGGTGACAGGGTGTAGGATTACCCAGAATGCTCCTTTAGGGTCACGCGATTCTAGTCCTTCTGGTCCGAGTCACGCCTTGGACCGGATTTTGTCAAGAAACAGTGAGTGAGCTGTCTGTAGATAACTTATATATCTCTATATTTATAATTCTAAGCAGTTAAAGGGAGGGTCCGAATTTTTTTTTCTAAAGACTCTTTTGAGTAATACCAATCGGCTTTCCTACATGCCAATAATTTATCGAATTACCATAAATTAATTTCAATGTGATATACACATATATTGCTATTATTATATGTTAATCAGGATGAATTTATGAATGACTTCTACGGCAATTATTCACTTGGTGCTTTGTAAAATTGAGGAACTTTACTGATGAGCTCGTTTTAATTTTATTATTCAAATATATAAATTCCTTTAATAAAATCAAGCATTATTCTCTTATACCTCCTTATTGAATTAAATTTAAAAGTTGTTCTCAAAAAGTGAAATTACAAATCGTTGTTTGACACAGCAAAAAGAAAAAAAAACAACTAATTAGCCTGTATCTATAAAGAGGGATTGGGCTATAATTGAATCCAATGATTGTAATTTCTTCTAATAAATCGTAAATAAGAAACATTTTTTTAAAATATCCAAATTAATTATTTAAATAGCTTTTTTTTTTTTACTTAAAAGTTACTTTTATGCTTAAAATTACGTCTGCCTTTAGAAGCCAAGGCATTTTACAGAAAAATTTTGTCCTGCTAATCAGACTTAATCGAGCACTCTTGACTATATATCTTTCAGAAAATAGTTTTCAATGTTCAATATATATATANAATTCATGACTTAGTGAGTTATGAGTCTCTCCCACCACTCAATTTACCCTGATGAAGGCCTGAAATTTAGGCCGAAAGGTTGGGAAAAATTTATTAAAAAAACTTTTTTGGCTTACAAATCAATTTTTAATTCTTCAGCTCCGAAATACCGAATCCATGACAAACCTCTCCATATAAGGCTCGAAGAACAACTATAGAATTATTTTTATACAGTTGAAAAGCAGTTAATTTCATAAGTACTTGATAAGTAATTTTTTTTTCTCAAGTGTTTGTTCAGCAATCAATTGTGTAAATAGCATTTTCAACAAAATATCTAATGATACTGTAGCTATTAGGCTGTTTTGATTGTTGTGATTTGCAAAGAGATCCCTCACATGCGTTTATATTAATTATATTAAATTCGAAAAGAAAAGAAAAATGATTGTTTGTGTATTTTTAGTGCTTTACATTATTTTGCCATTTATAAAATATTAATTGGAAATTAATAACCCCCCCCCCCCCCCTCCCATCCCTTTTTTAAAATACCCAATATTATAATTTAACTGTAAAAATACAAGTTTTACATAATAAATGCAAGCTTATAATTTTATTTTGTTATTATTATTGTAGTTCATTGAGGACATCATTGGCTATAAGGTCTTCAAATGTTTTTATATTAATAATTTATGAATTTTCAAAAATATTTTGTTTTTTGCAATCAATCTGAAATATACAAAATTTCTGAAATTTTAAAAAGTTTTCCCCCCTTTCCCCTTCATATATTTATTTGTTATGTGGTTGCACTTCAACAATTAAATTATAAAAGTCCTCTTCATATATTTATTTTAGCTGAGTTTGGGTAGAATTTATCGAGAAGAGTATTGTAAAAAAAGAAATATTGCAAATTATCTATAGATTTGCTCTAAGCCACTGTGGAGGGGTAAGCTGCTGGTTTGTACTCACACTTGAGCTTGAAGTTCTCTACTGTGTTGAGAAGCACGTGCCCTGACAACACTTCGCCAGCATAGTACATCTCCTTCTCCAGTCGGATGTCGAATTCCCTGATGTAGTCCATGGCCGCATCCTGCCCCAGTCCCTACTGCCCTCCGTTCGATAGAGGCTCGCGCAGACGTACTCCTACCGTCCTCTCCACCATCGATGCGGACACACTCTCGATAGTGACCGATCGGAATCCTGCCATCGGGGAGCTCCAGCGGGGACTAGGATCAGACAGGAGGTGGAATCAAGGCTGGAAACAGAAATGGCCCACGACCCAACTACAATGTACTGATTTCCAGGTTTTCTAGATTTCTAGCTATAAGCTTCTAGTTATGAAGGTATTTAGGTATATTGTTCTAGGTTTCTAGGCATATGTTATAGGTCTACTACTAGATATATTTCTAGGTCTAAGTTTCTAGGCATATTTCTAGGTATAAGCTTCTAGGTGTCTAGGTGTAAGTTTCTAGGTATGCATCTTTGGAGAGTGTTTTCTAATATATATAGGTATAGTAGTTTGTATTATATAAACTTACGCAGGTTTCTAGGTTTCTAGGTATAAATTTATAGGCATATATCTAGGTATAAGTTTCTCAGTATGCTTCATGATTTATTTCAAGGTACAGTGTTTCTAGCTTTCTAGGTATATGTTTCTAGTTATCCGTTTCTATGAATACGTTTCTAGATATATGTTTCCAAGTTTCTAGGTATAAGCTTCTAGGTGTGTAGGTTAATGTTTCCAGGTTTCTAGGTATAAATTTATATGCATATTTCTAGGTATACGTTTCCAAGTATGCTTCATGATTTATTTCAAGGTACAGTGTTTCTAGCTTTCTAGGTATATGTTTCTAGTTATCGGTTTCTATGTATACGTTTCTAGATATATGTTTCCAGGTTTCTAGGTATAAACTTCTAGGTGTGTAGGTTAATGTTTCCAGGTTTCTAGGTATAAATTTAAAGGCATATTTCTAGGTATACGTTTCCAAGTATACTTCATGATTTATTTCAAGGTACAGTGTTTCTAGCTTTCTAGGTATATGTTTCTAGTTATCAGTTTCTATGTATACGTTTTTAGATATATGATCCAGGTTTCTAGGTATAAGCTTCTAGGTGTGTAGGTTAATGTTTCCAGATTTCTAGGTATAAATTTATAGGCATATTTCTAGGTATACGTTTCCAAGTATGCTTCATGATTTATTTCAAGGTACAGTGTTTCTAGCTTTCTAGGTATATGTTTCTAGTTATCAGTTTCTATGTATACTTTTATAGATTATGTTTCCAGGTTTCCAGGTATAAGCTTCTAGGTGTGTAGGTTAATGTTTCCAGGTTTCTAGGTATAAATATATAGGCATATTTCTAGGTATACGTTTCCAAGTATGCTTCATGATTTATTTCAAGGTACAGTGTTTCTAGGTTTCTAGGTATAAGTTTCTAGTTATAATGTTTCTAGTTATCAGTTTCTATGTATACTTTTATAGATAATGTTTCCAGAATTCCAGGTATAAGCTTCTAGGTGTGTAGGTTAATGTTTCTAGGCATACGTTTCCAAGTATGCTTCATGATTTATTTCAAGGTACAGTGTTTCTAGGTTTCTAGGTATATGTTTCAAGATATATTGTTTCTAGTTATCAGTTTCTATGTATACGTTTCTAGGAACATGTTTCCACGTCTAGGTATATGCTTCTAGGTGTGTAGGTTAATGTTTCTAGGTATACGTTTCCAAGAAAGCTTCATGATTTATTTCAAGGTACAGTGTATCTAGGTTTCTAGGTATATGTTTCTAGTTATAATGTTTCTAGTTATCCGTTTCTTTCTATACGTTTCTAGATATATGTTTCCAGGTATAAGCTTCTAGGTGTGTAGGTTAATGTTTCCAGGTTTCTAGGTATAAATTTGTAGGCATATTTCTAGGCATACGTTTCCAAGTATGCTTCATGATTTATTTCAAGGTTCAGTGTTTCTAGGTTTCTAGGTATATGTTTCAAGATATATTGTTTCTAGTTATCAGTTTCTATGTATAAGTTTCTAGGTACATGTTTCCACGTCTAGGTATATGCTTTTAGGTGTGTAGGTTAATGTTTCTAGGTATAAATGTATACACATATTTCTAGGTATAAATTTCTAAGTGTGCTTCATGATGTATTTCAAGGTACAGTGTTTCTAGGTTTCTAGGTATATGTTTCTAGTTATAATGTTTCCAGTTATCAGTTTCTATGAATACGTTTCTAGTTATATGTTTCCAAGTCTAGGTATATGCTTCTAGGTGTGTAGGTTAATGTTTCCAGGTTTCTAGGTATAAATTTATACGCATATTTCTAGATATAAGTTTCTAAGTATGCTTCATGATTTATTTCAAGGTACAGTGTTTCTAGCTTTCTAGGTATATGTTTCTAGATATATTGTTTCTAGTTATCAGTTTCTATGTATACGTTTCTAGTTATATGTTTCCAGGTCTAGGTATATGCTTCTAGGTGTGTAGGTTAATGTTTCCAGTTTTCTAGGTATAAATTTAAAGGCATATTTCTAGGTATACGTTTCCAAGTATGCTTCATGATTTATTTCAAGGTACAGTGTTTCTAGCTTTCTAGGTATATGTTTCTAGTTATCAGTTTCTATGTATACTTTTATAGATTATGTTTCCAGGTTTCCAGGTATAAGCTTCTAGGTGTGTAGGTTAATGTTTCTAGGTATAAATTTATAGGCATATTTTTAGGTATGAGTTTCTAAGTATGCTTCATGATTCATTTCAAGGTACAGTATTTCTAGGTTTCTATGTATATGTTTCAAGTTACAATGTTTCTAGATATAATGTTTCTAGTTATCAGTTTCTATGCATACGTTTCTAGATATATGTTTCCAGATTTCTAGATATTAGCTTCTAGGTGTGTAGGTTAATGTTTCTAGGTATAAATTTATAGGCATATTTATAGTTATGCTTCATGATATATTTTAAGTATATGTTTCCAGGTTTCTATGAATAAGTTTCTAGTTTTCTACGTATACGTTTCTAGGTATGTTTCTTGGTATAAGTTTCTAGGTGTCGATATATACTTTCTACATAGCAATTTCCAAACGTGATTTATAAAATCCATGTTATCCATTTTATGCCTTCATATACTGGCCCAATTGACGGCACATTTCAGTAAAATTATCAAACAGCACCAATATAGCATTAATAATAAGTTAATTGAGTATAAGCCTCATGGGTGAATCAGTGATTAATTAATGGGTGCATTTAGTCTAGCAAAAATTTTATTTAATTAAAATTTAAAAAAAAAAAAAAGTAATTTAAAATGTATAAAACCGTTTTTTTTATAAATGGTTGTACTGGCAACAATAAATAATAAATTTAATAGATAGTATGAGCAAAAATGATTGTTTTAACCACAGAAGAAAATTTAGATAAAAAAATGTCAGCAATAATAAGATTAGTAAATCTCACTTATGAATTAAAAATTAAAACAAAGAAAAAAGTTTAGCAATAGTCACTTGTGTAAGCAAGCTTGCACTTTGATAAATAAGCTATACTAAACAAAATTTATATCGTATAGTTTGAAGGAATAATAATGTACAAATAGGAAACTAAATATATTTGGAAACTTCGTACAGTGAGCCAGAAAAAATAATTAAATTTAAATAAATAATGATATGTGGGATTACTTTATCACAATTATCATAATGATTTGTATATTTAGAAACTGTGATTCCAAAAGGTTTATCTGATCGAAATAAGGATTGTTTTAGGGGTTGATATTAAGTCACATAATGTTTATAATTCATTTTGACAACCTACCAGCTGATAAAGAGTTTCAAGATATGCTTCTTTCTGACGGCCTGACTTCAATGTACTCTTATAAAACTACTTTAAGATAAATAAGTAATTTAGCTATTAGAAATATATTTGATACAAAATTTGTAGTCGAAAATAAGCTTATAAAGTTTCAATAAAAACAGATGTGTTAATTTCTCTGTAAAATGGTTTTTACCTGGAAATATAAATATAAATTATGTTCAAATAAATTAACTAGTTTATATTCTAGTTATGTTTTAATTTATGTTCAAATAAATTAAGTTCTCAGGTTTTATATGGATTCATTATGGCGTAATCATATGAAATTAAAAAAGAAAAAGGTTATACAAGACGAGTTACATAATGAAAAAGCTATGCAATATATTAGACAGAATGATATTATAAATTTATATCATACTTTGAATTTATATCTAATTATATTAATTTAAAATTTAGTTGTAACTATTTGAATCTTAAATTTATAGATTAGATAATTGGAAGTAAAAAAGCTTTCCAAGATTAATTAAGAATTATTAAACTTGAGAAAAATTATTTATGTAAAATGTATTTCCACAAGTTAGATATATTCGCGGTCCCATATATCTGGGTGTATATCCATATGTTTTAACATTTAAAAGTTGTCTCTCCACTTTTAAATGTTAAAATAGATATAAAATAATTTACATTTTTCAGTATAATTTGACAATAGATAGTTTGTGTTGTGGAGAATAGGAGATTAAATAAAGGTAATTTTTAGTTAGTTGAGTTATGAACTATTGGCAGAGGGTTTTTTTTTCCCCTCAAATGTGTGGAGAACCACATATTGATCGTCTCCCTATTTATTGCTCTCTTGAGCGATGGTTTGGAGCACTTTTGAAGAAACTTACCTATAGTTCTGAAATGCTCAAGTCATCTATAGAGTCCGAGTGTCAGAGAAGTTCAGTCTGTATCTGTGGGCCACTGGTGACCTTTAGTTGTACTTGAACTCTGACCGTACTTGAACGTGCATCTCGCTCGATAGTATCTCAGGACACTTTCAGAGTTCGCAACTAGTAGCGCACTACTCAATCTCACTCATATATATATATGTAGTATACAGTCATGCGAGAGTTTTAATGAATCCTTATTAGTTTAAAAACTACTATAAAAGAATATAAGTATATCATTAATTTGATATTAAACTACATAAAATAACTAATGGTTAATGGGGATAATCTTGAGGCAGCCAACAAAAAAAAGGCAATACACAACCATTAGCATTATATTCTCCATTATCTTTCAAATGTGTGATAATAAACACTCACGCACACACGCACGCACGCACGCGCGCGCGCGCACACACACACACACGCGCGCGCGCGCGCGCGCGCACACACACACACACACACACACACACACACACACACACACACACACACACACACACACACACACACACACACACACACACACACACACACACACACACACACACACACACACACACACACACACACACACACACACACACACACACACACACACACACACACACACACACACACACACACACACACACACACACACACACACACACACACACACACACACACACACACACACACACACACACACACACACACACACACACACACACACACACACACACACACACACACACACACACACACACACACACACACACACACACACACACACACACACACACACACACACACACACACACACACACACACACACACACACACACACACACACACACACACACACACACACACACACACACACACACACACACACACACACACACACACACACACACACACACACACACACACACACACACACACACACACACACACACACACACACACACACACACACACACACACACACACACACACACACACACACACACACACACACACACACACACACACACACACACACACACACACACACACACACACACACACACACACACACACACACACACACACACACACACACACACACACACACACACACACACACACACACACACACACACACACACACACACACACACACACACACACACACACACACACACACACACACACACACACACACACACACACACACACACACACACACACACACACACACACACACACACACACACACACACACACACACACACACACACACACACACACACACACACACACACACACACACACACACACACACACACACACACACACACACACACACACACACACACACACACACACACACACACACACACACACACACACACACACACACACACACACACACACACACACACACACACACACACACACACACACACACACACACACACACACACACACACACACACACACACACACACACACACACACACACACACACACACACACACACACACACACACACACACACACACACACACACACACACACACACACACACACACACACACACACACACACACACACACACACACACACACACACACACACACACACACACACACACACACACACACACACACACACACACACACACACACACACACACACACACACACACACACACACACACACACACACACACACACACACACACACACACACACACACACACACACANCCCCCCCCCAAATCGCTAATGCTCCCTATTAGGTATCCAATTATTTCCTCCGCCACTATTTTCACATCCATTCCCTTTGGTTCAAGACCTAATTTCTTTCCGCTACACCCTTTTTCTCTGTAAACTTCGATAACATTCTAATCCATTAGCACAAACCCTGTCCTCCAACTCCAACCCTACAACACTCCCTGTCAACTCAAAAGAAAATAGCCTCGTGACCTCCTAGGAAAATAGTTTGTATTTAATTTGAGGGTGCACATAGCCTTAATGAATTTCGCTTTTAAGAATTTAGTGTATTCCATATCGGAAATTAAGTATCTCTAGATGATAGCTCGAAGTTTTTCTTTTTCGGTTTTGATTTAATGAAACTCTTTAAAATCTTCATATTTGACCGATACACAATAAACATATCAAGCCAGTATATTTACGACACCATAATAGCTGTCTATTCACTTGTCATTTTACTGTAAGACTGACAGGTAATTGTGAAATTACAAATTAACTTTCTTACAGTTTCCAACACTATATACCAATTCAAAAGTAATGTAACTATTGGAGTTATTAGTCTCACAACCCGTCATTTCTATATTTCTCTCTGATCCTGGCCACCTGACGTACAAGAAAAATGAGTGTCCCTACAATTTGTATGTACTGTGTAAAGGACAAGAGGAAGACAAAATAAAAGGATCTTTTCTTCTCCGATAAGGCGTGAGATGAAGGCTTTAAATGCCAACAGTTAGGCATATGTTCGATTCGGACTTCAGACCGTATCTTGTTGTAATAAAACAAATTATGCTTTACCAGAAGACATTGTGTTCAGCATTCCTTTCCCAATCCCTCGTGACACATTAGGGTCTAGGAAAATGTTTTTTTTTTTTGTAGGGAGGGAGGGTATAACTATAAGATAGTAGCTAGGGTATCAACGTTACTGGTTGTACAGTGAAAGGGTGGTAGTTCAAATATGAGGCAAACCTTCACAAATCAGGGAGAATCATTAGTGGTTTAATTTAATTCACTTCTCAAAGAAATATATTCGCATCTTTGCAAGGAAAACAAGTTAAAATCAACAGATCCTTTTAAAACTATAATTATGTCCCCTTTAGTGAGATTTTCTCTTGGTATTGAAATTGAAATGTGGAAAACAAATGACTGGTGAATGGGAGGGTCTCTATCTTCCCGCCGAGACAAAAGAGAGTTGTACAAATAGGCCATGGTGTGGAATATATGAAGTGAGATGTGACGTTATTTTGTATTTACTAAAAGCCAGAAAGGTCGGAGTTGTTGCTCAGTCGAGACGATGTGGATATCTGGATTGTCAGTCACGTTCGCTGTCATCTTGGCCAAGACAGCAGCTTGGGAAGGTAGGTCCGTAGAAAGTATCTCGTATTCTTCTCTCACGAGAAATCTGTAGAAATACATAATACTATATTCAAAGGGTTATCACTACCAATGAATATAGTATTATCATACCTTCCGTAATCCATCTTCATTGGCTTCTTATGCTCTGTTGGCGAGCGCTTTCGGAAATGATCCATCTTCGTGGCAGAATATGTGTGTTCTCTAGCACTACCTGTTTTCCACTGCGTTTGTATTCTGTGGGTTGGTCAGGTGCGTCAGGTATAAGAGTCGTTTAGCTATAAGAGTCGCTTTGTCGGCGATAAGGTCTGTCAAACGCGAGAGTTATAAGGGTCTATATCCATTGTATTAGCTGGTAGAAGGGATTAGTTGCAATCTCCTTTGTTAAGGTGTTCAGTGTTCAAAAAGTTTTGTTTTGATTTTCGTAAATGTGTTTGTGTTTGATAGTGTTTTGCTATGTATTATACTGTCTTATGTCTTTTTGCGTAGTTGTCGGTTTGTGTGTCGTCTTTTTGTGTGTTCGTTTTAGTAACAGTAGAGGTCTGAATATGGTGCCAGATTGTGTGTTGAGTTGTTCGTTAATAATGTTATTGTCAGCGGTCCTTGTTTTGTAGGTTTCCATGTTTTCTAAGATGTCCATCTTCCGTCCCTTCTGTTGTTTATGTAGCACCGTCATGGTTGTTTTTATGTCGGTGAGGTCGAGTCCGTTGTCTTGTAGGTGGTTTGCGTAGTTGGAGTCCCGTTTATGTCGTTTGTATGATCGTGCGTGTTCGTCAAATCTCGTTTTGATTTATTGTCCTGTTTGTCCTACGTAAATCTGGTTACATGTGCATGTCAGTTTGTATACTCCGCTAGAATTATAGGTTTCAGTCTTTTGAACTGTTGTTCGTGTGTAGGTTGCGTTTCAGTGTGTTATCTGCTTTTAATGCTGTGTGTATCCTGAGGAACAACTGTATACAAAAAAATCCTTCTTCAGCTGGTCAGTAATCAAAGCGGATTTAGAGTAGCAAATTCTAACGCTAAATGTGGAATTTATCTTTTACGAAATATCGATTCTATATTTAAAAAAATAAAAGATAACCCCAAATTTGAAGTTATTTTCTTACAGGCCTATATAATTTTGAATGGACCATATTTTTAACTCCTAAATTGGATAGGTTGCAATCATAAAATTTTTACTAAATTACCAACAGATCCCATCAAATAGCTTGACTACCTAATGGGAAATCTGCTAATGGATAAGGGAATATACTTTGTTTAAATGTATTCTAGATACAGTTATGTGTATTCTCTGTAATTGAGCATAATCTTACCTGAATTAGCCTTACAAATAGCCTGACGTCCTCTTCACCTATAGTATTTACAAATTATGTTTTATAAGCCGGAATGGAATGGAACAGATGAGCGTAAAATTTAAGGCCACTGAACCTGACGGCATACTGGAAGTAATCTGCCGTCGTACTTGCTTCGTAAATGTCTTCTTTAGTAAGTATTTTCGTAAAATTTGTTCAAAACATTAACTTTACAAAATTATATTTTACGCCTATTTTTTTCAACACATTTTTTTCAATAACATTACTGATCAAGATCATATTTAGGTTTTAAATTTATAACTTCCTGCTCTCTTGACATATTTCGTCAATTAACGAACTCATTTAACCGTTTGTTAAAATTACTTTGAATATAAAATTTGGTTTTATTTTGCTAGCCGCAAGAGCGTGTATAGACAAATATATAATTTTATTGCAAATTTGTATTTTGGAATGAATCTTATTTCAGCTTCCCAAATTTTGAATCTGTAATGATCTGTTGAAATTTTTCTAGAGTCACATAACTAACGAGAATAGCTTGATTTCCCTAAGGCAAATTTGCAAAAATCTTATATATGATATCAATAAATATTTTTAAAATGTTATAAATATAAACGTAAGCAGATAAAATTTATAATATTAAGGATGATGGAGATATAATCTTTCCTTTCTTTAATTTATTTTATTAGCGCCGGTTTCGGTGTCATTGCACCATCTTCAGGCACCACAGAGAGTTTCAAGATAATGTTCTCTCCTCAGTATCCCAACGAGCAATAGAATAACTTCATTATAAGTGGTGCCACAAAAAAATGTATTGGATTTAATAGATGTAAAATCGTTTTATAAAATTGTTTACAAAAAAAAAAAAAAAAAAAACCTCTAAGGTAGATAGTTCAGAAAGTGCCCGCGAGGGTTAAAGTGCTCATTTGTCTGGAACATACCAATGCAAGGATTGATCTTACCGTTTACACTTATTTCTCTCTAAAACTTTTAAGTCAAAGAAGTAATTTCTCTAATTTAAGTCCATCTTATTGAAAATTGCGTTATCTGCTTAGTTTACCCTGCTCTAATGTGATAAATTATTATTACTTCAAGAAAGATTTTTTTTTTTAAAAGAAAGGTCATTTTAATTTATCTGAAATGAGTCTTTTTCGAATTGTTTTTTATGTAGATCCTGCGGATTACGACCAGGATGACGACTACTTCTGGAGACCAACACCAGGGAGAGCCAGTGATTCGTGGCCTCCGACTTCCAGACCCTCGACCACGAGGAGGCCCCCCAATCACAGAGAGGACTGGGAGCAAATCAACAGGCAACAGAGGATCAGTCCCAATCCCCTGGCGGACAGGATCTACGACCAGCTGGTGCGGCAGTACGGCAACCCTTTGGCAATACTGGCAGGCCTGGAGGCGCGCTTCGGCCTGAGGGTAGCGGCGGGGTCGAGCACCGCGGTCCGACTGAGCGCGCTTGTGGAGGCGGCGAGCAGGCGGGTTGCGAACGCGGGCTACACTCCTTACCGCTGGGTGGTGACGGCCATCGCCCAGAGGCTGGCGGACTGCATAGCGGAGTACGAGGGCAACTACAACTGGAGTACCCAGAGGCCATCGTCCAACAGGTAGCTCACATTGACAACAGCAAAGATCATCGAGGCAGTGCCACCGTGATGCTGGCAACAAGAAATGCTTTAGTGACTTCTGCCGTAACCTTTGATACATACACTCAAACCTCAACATCTTCAATACTATAGCTCCTTCATCCTAAAAATACATTGCTAATTGAATATACATATATGACACACACACACACACACACACACAGATATATATATATATACTTATTCTCCACGGGGGAATCAAGCTAATCACTTTGGCACAGATATATATATATATA
>KZ808229.1:256730-269986 GCA_000696205.2 Oncopeltus fasciatus
AGATAAACACAATGTTTATGAAACATTAAATAAGAAAAATAAGCTTGCCGTATTGTAAATTTAAATGTCTGCGTAAAGTTGTATGTATGAACAGCAGAAATAATAAAGCGCTAAATTGTATCAATATATTTATTAAACTATAGACTCCCACAATGCGTGTGTGCGCGTTTTTCTGTGTGTGTGTGTAGTGGTTTAACACATTTTTTATTAATTTAAAAGAATAATCAAATATTAGAAAAGTACACTTTAAATACTAGTAGTATATAGCACTTTTTTCCATTTTCATAGTCATTATTTTAAAAACTATCGACGATAATATAATAATACATAAATATAAAATGTAATATAATTATAAGTGCTCATGATACGTTGATGATAAGTGTATATATATTTATAAATATACTACACATACAAACACACACACACACACACGCGTGCACATATAATTTTTTGAACGTACTCTATTTCACTTTTCCTTAACGCATAATCATTATACGACATTTGATCATTGCTGAATAATCAACATATATATATATATATATATAAATCAATGAAATATAATAATGGAAATATATATTCTTATTTATTTATCATATATTTCATATCATATATATTATATGTATAAAACTAACTGGCTTATCTAAAAGCTAATAAAGATCACAAAACTTTTAGTGAAAACCAAAACAAAAAGATTATTTAAAGGGATTAGTTAGCCGAATAAAATTTGTCAGAGATTCTAATGAATTCTGAGGTTTAGCAAGGAAATTTAAGGGGTTTCATCTTGGAGAACCACTGGCTACAATATTTTAGAAAATATATTTATAACCTCCCTTCCAGTTCTCTGAGTGTTCATTCTTCAGCTACCAAAGTTATTTTTATTTACTATCATACCTTTTGCAATTCGTCTTCGTTGGTTTCTGCAAACCATCCTCTGTTGGTGAGCGCTTTCGGACATTGTCCATCCTCGTGGCCGAATACATGTGTTCACTGTCACTCAACTGCGTTTTCATGCCGTGGGTTGGTCGGATGTGTCAGGTATAAGAGTCGTTTAGCTGTAACGGTCGCTTTGTCGGCGATAAGGTTTGTCAAACGCAAGAGTTATAAGGGTCGGTGTCAATTATTTCATTATTTTATATATTGTTACTAAAGACTGTGTCTGGATATTTTTTCTCTATGTAATGGAGGTTAAAACAAGGAAATATTTAAAGTCGAAAATTTATTTCCATATATGTTAATGATGGGGAAGATAATTCAGGTAGTGAGGGTTCATTGTACATAGCTATAAGATAAAAATGTTAGCATATGCTGATATTATACTCGTAATTCTGGTAGCGTTAGTACTTTTTTTTTTAAAAAAGTATAAAAGGTTTTAAACAGTATTGTTATATGTGGAATATGATAATAAACCTTAAAATAAAAACTTAAATTAATGATATTCAAATGGAGTATTGCTAAAGATAAATGGAGGTTTAAGAAAGAAAAATGTTACCTTGATAGCAATTACATCGAAATCCGCTTCAAAATCGAACCTCAGATATTACTATCACCTCAGTGAGAAGCTAATCACAGCTCAAAGGGGACTGAATATCTCGTGGGGAAGCATCATACCAAGGAATGATAACGCTACCTTATCTTCCAAGATACAGGTTTTTAATTCCGTGAATCAAAGTATTATATGTTATGCTGCTCAGGTCTGGGTATTTATGAGATATTCGGCTGTTCAAAGGCTATTCATGTTTTTCATGAATAAATTATTTAACCGCCCCAAAAACATGCCCAATTATATTATTTGTTTGGAAACTGCTCTATGTTATTGACACGTTTAACCTCAATACAAAGTATTTATTTAAAATCATGAATATGTGGAAGTTTAGATACCATAGAATAATATTTCAAGAACTAATAAGTAAATGTTCTTTCTTTTCTAAAGGAATAACTAACTTATGAAATAATTTAATATCTCAGATAAAAAAGACTGGTAAAAAAAAAAAAAACTCTTGCAAGTATAGTCTTCTAAAACATATCCCCTAGATAATGTTAAAGCCAAATTCAAAGATAAAAACTTGAAGTTTGCAGCACAAAAATCTCTCTCTACTGCTATTTACAAAAGCTTAAATTTAGGTGGATGGGGTTTGTTTCATCTGCAACATCAGTGAGAAAGAGGACATTGTGCATTTCTCGCAGTGGGGTCCTGTGTATAAATTCCTGAGGAGTTTTGTTTCAACAATGAGCTATTGAGTTTTCAAGAGTTTATTGAGATATTGAATTAAAAAAATTGGAACAAACTTAAAAAATACATTTTGTAAAACGGTATGTAGTTGTATGGCATTCCTAGTAAATAAATTTAGTTATCAAAACGTAATTTAATGAAAACTATGTTTGCATTTCTTTCAATTGATAATTAATTATTTATAGAATANAGAAATATTAACTCCCCCTGTTACATTACTGAGTGCCATAAAGGAAGGTGATATGAATACTTTTGAAGATATGCTGAATTCTGGACACGTTGATGTCGATCAAACAAACAAGGTTTGTTGGAAGTTTTATGTTTAATAAATATATTTCTATTCTATTCTATTCTGTACATGTTTGTAATATAAGGTAATTAGACAGATATCTTTTAATTTTTAACTGAGCATATTTTTATTTTCTCCGATGTGGAGAAAATATCACTGAAGGTCCTGTTTAAATTTTACAAAAGTCATTGGAAATTTGACTTGTCTAAGTTACACTTGCAAAAATGACAATTACATACACTGTATGAATATCATATATAAAATATAAATAAGTTTGAAATACATAAAATAAAGAAACGATATAAAATTCTGAATACAAATACTACCAGAATTCAAAATATTCCTTAAAATCTCTCTTAAAAAAATTAAACACATAAATGAGTGATACTCATAATTAAATTATCACATTGAGTTTACAATATATATAACTGAAACTTTTTTTAATTCCATTCATTCTTTTTTTTTACAATTCTTCTTTCCTCGTTCTTTAGTTGTTATTGTTTGCTTTGTTATTATTATTTTTTGTTAATTGTACATTATAATCAACTAATGTAATTATTTACTATGCATGTACATTGTATACAATATTTGTATGGTATGTAAAGATTAAACACCAATATGGCATGTTTACTGTCATGAGGGAAAAAATACATATATAAGTTTTAAATATATAAAATAAAGAAACGAGATAAAATTCTGAGAGCTGAATACATATACTACCAGAAATCAAAATATTCCTTAAAATTTCTCTCGAAAAAATTAAACACATAAATGTGAGATACTCATAATTAAATTATCTCATTGAGTTTATGATATATATATAATTGAAACTGTATATTTATTTAAATATTCAGTTTTGTATAGTTTCTCTTTCTTTTCTTGTGCATATTTTTAATTTATTTCCAAGTTCATTTTTTAAGTCCATACATTCTTTTTTGTAACAATTCTTCTTTCCTTGTTCTTTTGTTCTTTAGTTGTTAGTTATTGTTTGCTTTGTTATTATTATTTTTTGTTAATTGTACATTATAATCAACTAATGTAATTATTTGCTATGCATGTACATTGTATACAATATTTGTATGGTATGTATAGATAAAACACCCTTATGGTATGGTTACTGTCCTGAGGAAAAAAATATATATAAGTTTGAAATATATAAAGTAAAGAAACGAGATAAAATCCTGTGAGCTGAATACATATACAACCAGAATTCAAAATATTCCTTAAAATCTCTCTAGAAAAAAATTCTTTTCTTGTTCATACTTTTAATTTATTTCCAAGTTATTTTTTTTTCATTTCATTCATTCTTTTTTGTTACAATTCTTTTTTCCTCGTTCTTTTGTTCTTTAGTTGTTAGTTATTGTTTGCTTTGTTATTATTATTTTTTGTTAATTGTATATTATAATCAACTAATGTAATTATTTACTATGCTTGCACATTGTATACAATATTTGTATGGTTTGTAAAGATAAAACGCTCTTATGGCAGAGCTAGTGCCCTGAGGAAAAAAATATATATAAGTTTGAAATATATAAAATAAAGAAACGAGATTAAATTCTGAGAGCTGAATTTATCGCAATACTTACCTCTTTGAAGTGCTATATTTTACATATAAGCTAATTCTGCAAGACATCTACATCTCTTGTAAAAGCATTATATAAAGTCATTCTCAAGTATTCTACATCCTTCTCATAGAAATAAGTAGTGCTCCAAAGTATGGCATGCCTTCAGATAGCACAACAAATTGACATCTGTAGATTTTTTACGACTCATATGATTTTTTTTTTGTGTGTGTGGATTAATATTTACAAAATACATTTTGGTTAACTCTTGTCCTCTGTACACAAACCACCTCTTACGGGAAACCGTTTGCTATAAGGTGAAAACCAAGAAAATAAATAACTGTCTAGCGCAATGTGGTTGGAACATTATGTAATGCTTAGACCTGTTAGGCCCATATTTTTAAAGTTTATAACCTATATATCACATTTAAACAAATTAGGTTCATTCTTTTATTTATTTGGTTAAGGTTTTGGTTACAATATTATTACCGCATGTACTAAAAATATTTAGAATATGAAATATTGAATTACATATTAAGTTTGCTAAATTTTGTTAAAAAACCTAAATAAATTGAAGAGTTTTTAAGAAAAGAAAAACTAATTACTTACTACAGCTGAAAGAGCTGACATGAGAATTTTAGCGCTGATATGAGAAAATTATTGCAATGATATCTTGAATGACTTTGAAAGGCTGAGATGAAATGGAAGAGCATACTGTTACGGGCTACGGGTCAGTAATAATTAAAGAATATGGATAAATTTAAGTTAATTTATTATTACGAATAATTAAATCTACTTATTACAATATAACCTTAGAATCTACTGCTCTTACTTATACATAAATAAATAGAAATAGAAAATTACTTATGGTTAATTTTAAATGACTTTAATTAAAATTTTTTTTATTTATTACATTCGGTTAAAGAAAAACATTTTGTAATTTGATTATTTAGAGACTATGCCCCCAGAAGGTCACGGGGCTATCTTCGTTTGAGTCGACGGAAAGGTTGTAGGGGTTGGAGTTGAAAGTCATGGTCTGTGCTAGTGGATTAGGATGGTATGGCAGTTTACTGTGGAAAAGGCTGAAGCGGGAAGAAAGTCGTGAACAAAAGGGATGCTAAGATCATGGTGAAGGGATGAATTGGATACGTAATAGGGAGCATTTGCAATTATTCTCAGGGTTTTGGATTGAAAGAAAGGACTGGATTCATTGAATGTTGGAAGGCCGTAAGTCCAGATTGGTCGTAATAAGGTTTTATAGAGCGTCAGTTTGTTTTCTATCGTAAGATTGGAGTTCTTATTCATGAGTCAGTATAGAACATATCGCCGATTGAGTTCTTATATTTTAATTTTGGGATGTTCTCCCCATGTAAGTCGTGAGTCAAGATAGAACCCAAGGTAACGAACGGAATTTGAATGTGTAACGGAATATTGTAAATTTCACTCTTATACTCTTATACAGCCTTATAAATAGGCGCTCACAGCTCACATTAGAAAATAAACTGACCATCTATAAGACCATAATACGACCAATCTGAACCTACGGTGCAGAACTGTGGGATGCCGCTAAGCCTTCCAGTATCCAACGAATACAATCCTTTCAGTCCAAAATTCTTAGAATAATTGCTAACGCTCCATATTATGTGTCCAACTCTACCCTTCATCACGACTTTAATATTCCTTTTGTCAAAATCCTTATCTCCACCCGCTTCAAACTCTTCCATAGTAAACTCCAATTTCATCCCAATCCATTAGCCCAATCCCTGTCGTCGTACTCCAATCCTCACAATCCTCCCCGGCGACTAAAACGGAGATGGCCTCGCGACCTCCTGGGCNGGCTTAAGGCAATGTTCACCTCAGTAAACCGCAAGAAATTTATAGATTTCTTTGTAAAATATATGTATCATAGTTTTATACAAGCATTTATTTATTTATTTATTTATTTATTTATTTATTTATTTATTGTTAATTTTATTTTTATTTTATTATATTTTTTCTTTCTTTTCTTTTATTTATATTATTTTTATAAATGTGTTATTTTAAGTCATCAAATTACAAGATGTTGTATAACAGAATGTAATAAATAAAGATTTAAATAAAAAAAAAAAAAAATTCAGAATTTCAGGGAAGTCTTTTTTCCGCAGTTGGAAATTAACTTGAACGCATTTTTATTCATTGATTGTTATTCTCCATAATACAGTATAAATGAACTAAATATACTTATTTACTAAGAGACCTCAAGAGAACTTGTAAATCACTGCCACTTATCACTGTTACCGAGACGCCGAATAAGCGATCTGCCACGGGAAATGCTACAGACGGATACTAACTTATCTCTGACTCGGGGGGCTGCTGGTGACTTGTTTTTATAACTTCATGGAAGTCGTGACTAGGTACGAATAGGGGCTGGAACATTCTCATCATAAATTCCCAGTAAGCCGACTTCCTTCCCAAGACAAAGGAAGCAGCTGTTATCCTTCAATTGCCCCCCTTCCCGTGCAGGTCTGTTCCACACCCTACCGAATTCCGTAGTCCTTAAAAATACTTTAATAAAACATCTAAAGATATGCTTAGTTAAGTAGCTCATGGACTTTTTATTGTTATAAGTATTGTGATCGGAGGCGTAATTTAATTTTGTAAATGGCCTGTATAAGACATCCTTATTTCATGAAATAACACCAACCTGTTTCATTGGGACTTTCAATTGTCAGTCATTTATCTATAATTCATAATTTTTTAACGAAGAAAAAGAGAACAACAAACATAGAATAAAAATAATTTATTATTTAAAACATACTGATTCACGAATAATTATAATAATTTGAAACACATGTCATGAACAATAAGCATTAAAAAAAAACTGCTGTACATCTTGTGGTCATGGATTTAGAAGAATCTGCGTAAATTAGCTGGATCAAAAAATAGGAACCACACTAACTGCAGCTCAAGTAAAACCCTTAACTACCTGTAAAACAAAAAAATTTTTGCATGCATAAAAATCATCATTATTTAATATGTTATATTCATATTATGATACAAATATAATATTTAAAAATATGTCTTTTTCTTAAAAATTATCCCATGAATGTTCCCAATTTTGAATTAATACAATTTTATTTATTACTATTAGGAGTTGGTGATAATTTTAGAAGGTAGTGATTTTCTGCAAAAGATCTTGACATATTTTTAACAAGTTCTAAATTCGTTTAATTACGAATAGGAGTTTGTAGTTAGTTGGGTACGCATTGCTGTCATGTGTAAGTTCTTCACACATACTCCCTATCTATACTAATCAATAGTTTGTTTAGCTACTAATGGGAATCTGAGATTTGTTGAGGTCGCATTGCTGTCATGTGTATGCTCTGGAAAGGTTATAAACTAATCCCAAGCTTGTTTAGTAAAATATATGGGGTTTTAGTTCTTTGGATTCGATTTGATTTAAGGAGTAAGTCTTGACACGTTTTATACAAATCCCAGGTTCATTTGACTACTAATAGGAGCTGTTTGTTCTTTGGGATCATATTGCTGTGATGTGAATTGCTAGATATGTTTTTTTTTTGTTTAGGCGATAAACATAAGGGTTATTACGCCCTTTGATGTGTATTCTCTTGACAGATTTGATATTTATTCTCTTGATATGTTTTATATTTATTCTTAAAATATGATAAAAATATATATTTCACTTCTAAAATAATAATAACTAAATATTTGCAATTAAAAACCATAACGATAAAAACTTGTGATGTGACGTCACAATTGGTGTGGTATGAGGTAATCAACCGGTGAATTTTGAGCCGGATCTCTATAGCTTTCTATGCCTGACTTCCCTGGTGAGTAAGAGCCCAACCTCTTTGGAGCACAAGAGCACAGGTATGAGTAGAGCCAGATAACAGTCAGGAAGTTAATACCAAACTCAAATATAACTTTCTAGCACTCATTATCAGTAAAAATGGGCTTATAACTGGAAGGTGCGCAAGGCTGCTGGCATTGTCGAAGGCGTGTCCACAGGGATGGCGTTTCATTCAGAAAGTCTACGCCAGTTTATGGATGAGCAGACAATATGGAGGCTCTGTTGCTTACATTAAGCACTTACACTTTGTCCCCTGTACTCTTAATCGTAAAGATAATTAACAAATAATCGATTGGCAAATAATTATGCTGCAATGGAGGGGATTTCAAAGTAATAAGTAAGGAGCTACATATTAATCCCAGTTTCATTTAACTACTGCTAGGAGTATGTATTGCATTGGTATCACATTGCTTTAATGAGTCATGGACTCTCTTGATAGGTATTATAATAATTCTAGGATCATTTAATTACTAAAAGATAAAAAAATAATCCCTGGAACAGAATATAATTAATATGAGTTTGTAGTACGGAATCGCGTTGTTTTAATAGGTATTCACATGACAGGTTTTGAACTTATACCATGTGCATTATCATACTAACAGATATTTGCAGCCATTGGTAGGAATTCACTGTCGATTTGGATTTTCTTACGTCACTTTACGTATACAAATTAATTCTCCCAAATATAATAAAAATATCAGATACCGGCTTCAAATCCGGTAGTTTTTACTTAAAAACTGGTCTTTAATTTCTGACTGCAATACATATTGTCCTATAAATTTTGTTTCTTTTTGCGAATTCACTACACTCTTTATCCCACCTGTTCTTATTATATTATATATATATATAGCGTCTGCACGCTTTAAGTGTCTGTAATTTGTATTTTAATAAAACAAAGTTAGGAATTTAAGCTTCTTTTTGCAGAGCGTTAGTTGAATTCTTTAATTGAATGGTGGAGAGGGGTGGTGGGAAGGGGATGAGGGAGGCTGAAATACAAAATCAACCGGTGAATTTTGTAATCTCAATATTTTCATTATCATCAGTGTTTCGAAAGAATTTATCAGCGAAATTTACATTACCGCAATACCTTCGTTTTTTATTTCGTTACGAAGTACTTCTCAGAACAAAATACCCGTAAAATATAAGAAGAGAATTTTTGTTGGGGTTTGATAAAACGTAGATAGAAAAAAAATACAATTTTTAAAAAATGTATTTTTTTATTATCAGCCAACGTTTCGGCTTACATTGAACGTCATCTTCAGGGCTATCAAGAAAGGGAGAGGGGACGTGTTGCCACCTGGATCACAGGCGTTTAGCAGTTAAGCTTCCACATTTGCCATCTAGAATATGAGGTGTTACCCTAAAACCTTATTTTGAAGTTATCAAAGTTGCAGTCACTAGGTCTGTTTGTTTGGCTACTTATATTGAACAATATCCGAATTTTCTATGATTAGTTTAGGAGCCTGGCGGAAAACAGGAAATGCGGTTATATAAACACATACTTTTAAATATAATTTAACGTTGTTTTAAGATAAGTAAGTGGAAAACTTGTGTTAAGCTACTTAAACTAAAGTTATGTTAAGGATAGTCAGGAGAAGTAATGGAACTATATACGTTCTATTTACCTGATTAAACCATACATCCAAAGTTTTTTAGGTTGTAGACATTTCTTGCCGCTACAATTCCTTATGATCATTCTTACTGTGGCAGAATAATATAAATCAAAAGAAAATACATGAAAATCGCAAGACATTGCATGCAGACACTCTCTATTGACATATTTGTTTTCTATTTACTAAATAGATTAATGTGAAATAATCTATATCCTCCCATATAGCTCCTAAATGTCACAAAAGTAATGCGAGGTTTTTAATTTTTTTAAAAATAAAATTGACTAATTTTAAGTAAAAGAAAACAGTTTTTTTTTCTGTTTGGTTATGTCTCATTTTCAGCTCATTTTTATTGTACCCAGTTATGATGGAAGCGATCCGCAAGAAAATTGTAGAAATATGTCAAATCAATAAGAATTTATCCCAATCTAATAGCATAAGCTGTCTCCCCAGCAAGTTCAGAGAGTTGTTTATAAAATAACGAGATGAGAACTTGCTCGTTAAATATGTACTCATTGCGCAATTATGTTTCTAGCCTTTGCTCTAGAATAATTTGCAATTGTGGACATAAATTATTTTTGAAAAATATTGCGTGGGCCAATAATGAATGTAGGAAGTTCAGAACACTTGGCTCTTAATGCAGAATATGGGATGACTACAAAATATGAGGAAGGCTAGATCACACTTGTTTTTAACAATGAAGCCTAACAATTGCACATTTTAAAAACTTTAATTGACTTTGAATAAGAGATTTAGCCGATTTGAATCAAAGCTTCAAATAAGTTTTCATGAGTTTATTCAATAAAGTTCAGAATCTATGTTTAAAAGAAAAACCAGTAATTGTAAGAGTAGACAATTATCTCAACAAATTATTTATATTTTGTCCCAGGGAATTTTCACAAATCAATGTTTTCATAAATCAATAAGGCTCTGTTTATATTCATATATTTAATATTAGCTTTCCTAATTTTATGCGATTAATACAAAATTAATAAAGTAATTCTTGAAGTTGGTTTTTTATTATTTAAATCAACTACAGCACTTATATTACAAATATCGGCGGAGGAATTCTTCTATACTCCTAATGGTCGAGACCTTTAAAAGTTCTATGTAAATCTGGCGCTGACAAAGTTCTACAATGACCATAGAAATCCAAACTCACACTGGACACAAATGGGTGTGAACTCAATTCCAATAATTTGTTGCTAGAAACGACTGTTGCAATCGTATCAGGGCCACTTTTCTACTCCAAAGAGGTACAAGGAGTCAGAAAAGGAAATTATTTCAAACAAATTATTTATTAATTAGAAAAATTTAAAGTTATTTCAATAATTGTATAGTTTTTTTTTTTAATTTTTCCCCCCTTTACAACAGGAGTGTATTTTATTTTAGTTAAATCGCATTGTTTAAACTCTTTATGAATCTCAATCAAAATATCAGACATTACTGAACCCTAACGAAGAATACTATTTCTTGTTAAACTTACAGGGACTTACTGACTCCTGAGTTCCAGGGCTCTCCACTCTGCAGTTTAAGTCTTTCTGGGGTGAAGGCGACGAAGAAGCTAATCTCCCAACGCTATTTCCCACCAGAGATGAACACAAACACTGGAATATCAGAGGGCCATGGTCCATCGCCGTACAACGACATTCCTTACATTCCACCCTCTGAACATTTCCTCCATTGGCATTTCCTTATGGAGGTGTTTCTTTGACTCGGGGAATGAACTGTCTTTCAACCACGGTCAATATAATTCCTCAATCCCCGCTATTAGCATCTCAATCATACCACAGCATTGGTACACATCTGAGGCCTCGTCATGTTTGAAAGGCTTTTCCTTCAGTTTATATAGGGTTGAGTAATGGGTGGGCGAGGAGTTCAGTTGAAAATCAAAGTGAGAGCTGAATGATCTACAGAAGTATCTTGTGAAATTCATCAGCCTGGATAGACTTGGTTCAACAGGACATGTTGTGATAAGAACTAAGGATTCAGAGATCCCAAAAGATGTCCTAGTGAATGTCCTTCACATTCAGGGACTGCTGGTAAATACAAGCCGAAATGTTGGCAGATAATCTTTTAAAAAAATACACTTTTTTTAAAAATTTGTATTTTTTTTGGGGGGGGATCTGCTTTGACCGAACCCCAACTAAAATCATCTAAGAATAATATCTACGGTAAAAAAAAAAACCTCTCCACTTTAATGCTCATGTTGCAACCTAGCTTTTGGAAGCTTTCCAAGAGTTGCTGGACAATTTCAGAATAATTCCTCTTCTTTCAAAGAGGGAAATTCATTCGGTAAACTAGGATTCTCTATTTTACATTTGTTTTTCTTGTTATATCCCGATGTCTACACTATAAAAAAGTAACAATCACTTGAATGATCTTTGGGCTCGCGCCAAATCATAGTATACCAAATGGAAGCTTAGCACGTGTTCCCTTGGTCCACATCCGGAAACCCTCAACACTCTGTTTACACACTTGGTGAGGTGCCTATGCTTTATCTTGATCACCAAGTTTCACTTTAAAATAGGCAAAATATGCTTGTATGACAAATGTACGGATGTTTGACCATTGACTGGGAATGGTAAAACTGTCTCATATATAACAAAACGAATCGAGGCTGTTTTCGCACTTTCGGCGTGTAGGAGCAGAGGTAGCCATAAAGAAACGTTTCAGTTCAAACACACTATGTAGTTCTCTACCCTTCCGTAACGAAATACTAAATACAGCTTACCGTACACAACGTTTCACCACAGTATAACAGGCTTAACTAAACAGGCAGGTCTAGACCAGAGTGCGCCCCACCCACAATAATTACCCATAATTTTTATTACAAAGCATATTTCAAAAGGCGTATAATATTGTGGGGATAATATTTAAGAATGAACTAGGGGGATACGCGTACCCCCCCCCCCACTTCCTCTTCCTGTTGGATCTAGAGCCGTCTTCAGCGACAATACATTTTTCTTTCACTCTTCGTCCCAGTTTTAGGGATTAACTGAATTTACTCTTATTTATATTGATGCGCGTAAAAACTACTAAGATTACGCTGCTTCTTATCAGTTTGCTCTTCTTTTATTTTAAAGAATTATCGATCAAATACAAACAAACCCTTATAAAAAAAATGTATATAAATTATATTAATTATGTCAGTACTTGGCTTACATAAAAGTTGGGAATATAATTAATTTAAATACATTGCATTATAATTAATTACAATAGAATGAATTGCATAATCAGTTGTAAGATACTTACGGAAATGTACCCTGGTTTTTAAGTGCTTGCTTCAGGTTATATTTTTCCATTAATTCTTTCACAAAATATGCCGATTGTTTCATCCTTCTTTCTCTTGTTGGGCTGTCAAAGTCAACTTCAATTAAACCAAATTTTTTTCTGAAAAAAAATTATATATATGTATAGGTGTCCTTATGAAAGTAGAGAGAAGTATTTGCAATTGATAAAAGAAAGGCCAAGAGCGATGGAAAATATGTTCAAGAACTAATGAGTGGAGTAAGTGAAAGTGATGAGAGACGGGAAAATAAGAAAAGTGAGAAATCTGTGGGATTAATTGGATGGAATAATGGAAGAGAGACTGGAGCAGATTAATATATATATATATATATATATGTATATAATATTATGCACTCGTGGCTGTGCTATATATAGTAAATAAGAACAGGTGGGAGAAGCAACATATCTAGCAACCTAGGAACCT
>KZ808230.1:11632-25714 GCA_000696205.2 Oncopeltus fasciatus
TATATATATACATATACATATATAATTTTTAACAGACCATATTTTTAACTTCTCTAATGAAGGATCGATGAAGATCCATGAAAAGTTTTAAAAATCGCGTCATCGTTAAGTTCTCAGCTCAAGATTGTCTACTCAATACACAATACATGTAGGATTAAATCTCTCCATAGTGGGCTAATTAACACGACTATTCGTGTTCATTTAAATAAAACAAACAACACAGACACATACATATATGCGAGGGCGTGAAACTATTGGTCGAGATTAATTTAATTGTTGTGATTATTGAGCTATATATAGAATACAACAGCTCTTGCGATATTTAGCTCAAAATTCTATCTCAAATTATTTTTAAAGACATTTCTTATCTTTCAAATGGGTGAAATTAAAAAGTAAAAACCTTCAGTGTCAAGGCTTTTAATTAGAAGATATATATATANCACAGATCCGACACCCCGTGGAGTCTTCGTCAAAAGCCCAGGACCGAGGGGCAAAAACAGACACCCCACCTCCGGAGGCCCAGGACACCCCACTGCGCACAGACAAATGCTACTCGGCATAAATAACTCAGCAAGTCATTTTCTACATTCCTGTTTTTTTGTCCTTCCACTCGGAAGTAAAGAACAACCTTATACAAAATAACCCTCCCGGTTGTTCTACCGAAAGGACTTCATGCAGATATTCAAAAGGACCTGATAAAAATTCAAAATTAATTAATTATATTTTCTTAAACAGTAAATTAACATCACTGCATTTTTTTTTTGTTTTTTTTTTAACACGAAAACTAGCCTATTTACAGATTAGTGGTGTAAAATGTGGCTAGTACAATTATGGAGGAATATATGGAAACAAATTTATTCACATCAAAAAATCTATTTCTGAGAATACTCCTGTTATTGATTAGATCAACACTTAGGCATTTTTTATACGTTAACCATTTTCGAATAGAGTTTCTATCACTTTATCTAAAATCCTGTAAAAAAAATTGGGCTCAATAATTTTGTTGTTTTGTTGTTTGTTGTTCCTCAGGCTCTAGATGTTTTCATAAAGACTTGATTCTCACATCCTATGATGGATTCTTCATTGCTGAATGATTCATTCTTCATTCAGCCCTGAAGAAGCCACCAAATGATGCGTGAAAGCTCGGCAACTATCAACAACTTGACACCCGGAAGAAGAAACGGTAAATGCATTTTAAATGTTTGTCTCTTTTTCTCTCTCTCACACTCTCTAAATTTCCCTTCTACTAAAACCTCATTCATCGGTTTTCTGAAAGAAGCTCAAAAAGCAAAAAATTCCGGATTTGGTTTTAATATTTTAAGAATTTTAGACGCTAGAGTGTATAAAGACACCTGTATAATTNATCTCCATTGCTCTTGTCGACGTTTTTAAATGCCGCAAAAGAAATATTAGCCATCTAAAACATTTAGATGCCAACAAATTTCACAGATCCGACAACCCGTGGAGTCTTCGTCAAAAGCCCAGGACCGAGGGGCAAAAACCGACACCCCACCTCCGGAGGCCCAGGACACCCCACTGCGCACAGACAAATGCTACTCGGCATAAATAACTCAGCAAGTCATTTTCTACATTCCTGTTTTTTTTGTCCTTCCACTCGGAAGTAAAGAACAACCTTATACAAAATAACCCTCCCGGTTGTTCTACCGAAAGGACTTCATGCAGATATTCAAAAGGACCTGATAAAAATTCAAAATTAATTAATTATATTTTCTTAAACAGTAAATTAACATCACTGCATTTTTTTTTTGTTTTTTTTTTAACACGAAAACTAGCCTATTTACAGATTAGTGGTGTAAAATGTGGCTAGTACAATTATGGAGGAATATATGGAAACAAATTTATTCACATCAAAAAATCTATTTCTGAGAATACTCCTGTTATTGATTAGATCAACACTTAGGCATTTTTTATACGTTAACCATTTTCGAATAGAGTTTCTATCACCTTGTCTAAAATCCTGCAAAAAAAAATGGGCTCAATAATTTTGTTGTTTTGTTGTTTGTTGTTCCTCAGGCTCTAGATGTTTTCATAAAGACTTGATTTGTTGTTTTGTTGTTTGTTGTTCCTCAGGCTCTAGATGTTTTCATAAAGACTTGATTTGTTGTTTTGTTGTTTGTTGTTCCTCAGGCTCTAGATGTTTTCATAAAGACTTGATTTGTTGTTTTGTTGTTTGTTGTTCCTCAGGCTCTAGATGTTTTCATAAAGACTTGATTTGTTGTTTTGTTGTTTGTTGTTCCTCAGGCTCTAGATGTTTTCATAAAGACTTGATTTGTTGTTTTGTTGTTTGTTGTTCCTCAGGCTCTAGATGTTTTCATAAAGACTTGATTTGTTGTTTTGTTGTTTGTTGTTCCTCAGGCTCTAGATGTTTTCATAAAGACTTGATTTGTTGTTTTGTTGTTTGTTGTTCCTCAGGCTCTAGATGTTTTCATAAAGACTTGATTCGCACATCCTATGATGGATTCTTCAGGGCTGAATGACTCATTCTTCATTCAGCTCTGAAGAAGGAATCACAGCTCAAAGTTCGATTAAAAAAAACACTTTTCGACATCATCAAATTCGAAAGACAAATTAATGAATATAATTCAATTTGCTGATTTCCAATATTTTTGGTTTCTTTGCGGAGAGGGGGCGTACAACAGAATGCCGAATGTAAGTGTGCGCGCACGCGTGTATGTGTTATGTCTCTGTGCAGGTTTGAGTGAGTGCGTGTTTGCTTGCGTTACTTTTAAAAAAATGGAATGGGAGAGCACTTTGAAAAATAAATCTAAATAAAGGCTCGCTCGGTTAGCTTCGTCCGGTTTAGATCGGGCCTCATTGATCGCAGTAACAAAACTTCCGGTCATCGTGCCAGGAGATCTTCTTAGGAGTTGAAGTAAGAACGGAAGAAACTAAAAGAGGAACGACTATGAGGTCCTTGCCGGTAGTCAGTCATCCATTCAGATGATCATAAACTTGGTAAAAAATGGAACAGCTGTGAATCCCAAATGACAGTCCAAATATACATGGAAGGAATCCGTTAGTCACCCGTAAATAAGTTTGAGCTCCTCCTTGCTTCATTGTCACTTCAATCCCAGAGAGATAGTTTACTAAAGAAAAAGCGAGGACAATAAGACCAATGGGTCACAGTTTAAAAGGAAGAACCATTCAGTTCACACAAAACATTTGTATGTGAAACAAGTCTTGTGTTTTTAAGGTCATATTCAATGAACCCTATTACGTCACAAAATCCACACTCCACAATGGCCTAGAAATCCCATTTGTTAAAGAACTTATCACGTTTCCTTTAACCTCAATTCCTCTCAAATCTTTCAACACAACTCTCTAACATAAAACCTGTCCACTATTACCTATCTCAATATTGCCAGCACTTCTAAATATAATGAAAATATTTAAATACTGAAGAATAAGTACTGACTTCTTCATCAAGATAAGGACAAGCCAATTACATACATTTATATAACTTTTATGTACTCCTCTAAAAGTTAATTTTTATTTACTTTTAGAATTATTTAGAATTTTCGTTTAATATTTTTTAAGTATTACTTTAATAATCTCATATTCATCTGATATTATTTAATTAAGTAATGTTATTGTTTTCTTTATTTTTCTTATTTTTATGTATATTTCTTTTGTCATATTTATTATTAGTAAAAGTATTTATATATGTATCACTATGGGCACAGAAGAGGAGTGTGGAGGATTTAATTTATTAAAAATTCGTTAAAAAAAATATCAATGTTGAAAATTAATTCTTAAAATTAATTCATTTTTCATCCATAAAATTTCTCCATATTTTCCTACAAATTGTACTATAGGGCCATATAGTCCTCATAGCCGTAAATTTTAAATCATAATTTACTATTATACTGTTTTGTTCACTAAAAGATGTTTTTGAAGTAGATTAATTTAAAATGAAACATTGACAGGTCTCTCTAAATCTTAAGTCAGACTTTTAAATCTATTTTTATTTTCTTAAATCACAGACCAAGACAATTTTATGAAAATAAAATAAGAGGGAAAAGTTTGAATGCAATTAATATTTTCTCTGAGGAATTATCAATTTATTTTTAATTATTAAGATGAGACAGAGTGTCCTTTTCTGTAAGCTGTCTTGAACCTCTGAACGTCACTACCATCCTGAAAGAATTCGCACTTTTAGCTGAAGGAAGAGGAACCACGGAAGCTTGGAAGCCCTCAATTACTGGACGTACAACAGAAAAAAGAAAAGACTCTAAAAAGAAGAGATTTTAAAACAGAAAAAAAATCAAACCACTAAGAGGAAGTGTATATAAAAGTGAGAAGTAAACATCCGTAAGTGTTGATGTTAAAGACCCAATCTGTGAGCCTTCGGATTCTCCTGATCTCGGAAAGCATACAAAGAAGAGTCCTGGCTTCTTGACATGAACGCATCCTTAAGGATATGGGGGAATCAGAGATAACACATGGCTACTAGGTTGTCCTGGTCACATGGTACTGCGATGGGGCAACGTTAGCTCAGAAGATATCCTTCATTTCATCAAAGTTATATAGCAACAAATGCCTAATGCTTGAGGCAAGAAGCCATCAACTCTCTAAGCTATTATTCTTAAATATCATTCTTATTATAATTAGATGATTTTAGTTGGGGTTCGGTCAAGATAGATTAAAAAAAATACAAATTTTAAAAAAAGAGTATTTTTTTAAGAGATTGTCTGTCAACTAAAATCTGCCAACTTATCTGCCATTTGAACCCCAACTAAAATCATCTAATAATAATATCTACGGTCAATAAAACTCTTCTTTTGAACATCCTTAATATATTTTGACAAAATCATAAATTTTATAAGAAAATTGTATCTCTATTCGAAATATTTTTCACAGAATAAGAAATTATTCTGTTAGAGCAGAGCAGTAATAGTAAGAGTTTTGTGAAATATACAACGAAAGATCTTCAGAAGTTCGTATCTCTATTCGAAATATTTTTCACAGAATAAGAAATTATTCTGTTAGAGCAGAGCAGTAATAGTAGGAGTTTTGTGAAATACACAAGGAAAGATCTTCAGAAGTTCGTATCTCTATTCGAAAGGTTATCACAGAGTATATTTATTGAAAAGTTGGAGACATTGCCAGCGATTATCGGAGCAGAGTTTTGAAATATACAAGAATAAAGAAGATATTTCAGTTTTTATATCTCTATTCAAAAGGTTTTACAGTGCTATCATAATACTAATAAAACTAAGATATTGACAATTATTCAATTTGAACCTCATCAATTTCAAACAAAATTAAATTTACTGAAACGTTTGCAAAATCTAACCTAAATATCCGATTTGGTGGTTCTGTATTTAAAGAAAAAAAAAGAGAAGGCCTGGCACATTACATTCGTAGGTATTATTCTGAATAAGCATTTTTGTTTATTTTAATAAAGATTATATGAACTATTTTAGAATTTAGTAACACACTTATCTCTCCAAAAAAAAATGTGTTTTTCTGTTACACGAAACTAATTAAATTTTTCATATGTAAATAAAAACATAATTGTGAACTCATAGCAAATGTTGGTATTTATTGAGTCGTTCCAATATCTAGTTGCTTTGATTTTTGATAAGTTTAAATGAAATATGATATTTAATTTTCTCTGCCTTACATAACTCATTATAAACTCAACTGCTCAGACAATTAAGTTTTGTATTTATTATTTTTATTTATTTTAAATATCGATTACGTTTAAATAACCACTCTTAGAATTTTACTATACGTGCATGATTGCATGTTACTTATATTGCAACCGTATAAATAACCCCTCTCGTTTCAATAATATTTAAAATTAAAATGTTTTATACATATATATANTTTAAAAAAATGGAATGGGAGAGCACTTTGAAAAATAAATCTAAATAAAGGCTCGCTCGGTTAGCTTCGTCCGGTTTAGATCGGGCCTCATTGATCGCAGTAACAAAACTTCCGGTCATCGTGCCAGGAGATCTTCTTAGGAGTTGAAGTAAGAACGGAAGAAACTAAAAGAGGAACGACTATGAGGTCCTTGCCGGTAGTCAGTCATCCATTCAGATGATCATAAACTTGGTAAAAAATGGAACAGCTGTGAATCCCAAATGACAATCCAAATATACATGGGAGGAACCCGTTAGTCACCCATAAATAAGTTTGAGCTCCTCCTTGCTTCATTGTCACTTCAATCCCGGAGTGATAGGTTACTAAAGAAAAAGCGAGGACAATAAGACCAATGGGTCACAGTTTAAAAGGAAGAACCATTCAGTTCACACAAAACATTTGTATGTGAAACAAGTCTTGTGTTTTTAAGGTCATATTCAATGAACCCTATTACGTCACAAAATCCACACTCCACAATGGCCTAGAAATCCCATTTGTTAAAGAACTTATAACGTTTCCTTTAACCTCAATTCCTCTCAAATCTTTTCAAGCAACTGTCTAACATAAAACCTGTCCAGTATTACCTATCTCATTATTGCCAGCTCTTCTAAATATAATATTTAATATTTAAATAGTGAAGAATAAGTACTGACTTCTTCATCAAGATAAGGACAAGCCAATTACATACTTTTATGTACTCCTCTAAAAGTTAATTTTTATATAATTTCATAATTATTTAGAATTTTCGTTTAATATTTTTTTAAGTATTACTTTAATAATCTCATATTCATCTGGTATTATTTAATTAAGTAATGTTATTGTTTTCTTTTTTTTTCTTATTTTTATGTATATTTCTCTTGTCATATTTATTATTAGTAAAAGTATTTATATATGTATCACTATGGGCACAGAAGAGGAGTGTAGAGGATTTAATTTATTAAAAATTCGTTTAAAAAATATATCAATGTTGAAAATTAATTCTTAAAATTAATTCATTTTTCATCCATTTAATTTCTCCATATTTTCCTACAAATTGTACTATGGGGCCATATAGTCCTCATAGCCGTAAATTTTAAATCATAATTTACTATTATACTGTTTTGTTCACTAAAAGATGTTTTTTAAGTAGATTAATTTAAAATGAAAATTGACAGGTCGCTCTAAATCTTAAGTCAGACTTTTAAATCTATTTTTATTTTCTTAAATCACAGACCAAGACAATTTTATGAAAAGAAAATAAGAGGGAAAAGTTTGAAAGCAATAAATATTTTCTCTGGGGAATTATCAAGTAATTTTAAAATTAATTAATTATCAATTTATTTTTAATTATTAAGATGAGACAGAGTGTCCTTTTCTGTAAGCTGTCTTGAACCTCTGAACGTCACTACCATCCTGGAAGAATTCGCACTTTCAGTTGAAGGAAGAGGAACCACGGAAGCTTGGAAGCCCTCTTACTTACTGGACGTACAACAGAAAAAAGAAAAGACTCTAAAAAGAAGAGATTTTAAAACAGAAAAAAAAAATTAAACCACTAAGAGGAAGTGTATATAAAAGTGAGTAGTAAACATCCGTAAGTGTTGATGTTAAAGACCCAATCTGTGAGCCTTCGGATTCTCCTGATCTCGGAAAGCATACAAAGAAGAGTCCTGGCTTCTTGACATGAACGCATCCTTAAGGATATGGGGGAATCAGAGCTAACACATGGCCTGGCATAGGTTGTCCTGATCACATGGTACTGCAATGGGGCAACGTTAGCTCAGAAGATATCCTTCATTTCATCAAAGTTATATAGCAACAAATGCCTAATGCGCTGAGAATGCCAGGGGTGGAATGAAACGCTCAACTCTCTAAGCTATCATTCTTAAATATCATCCTTATTATAATTAGATGATTTTAGTTGGGGTTCGGTCAAGATAGATTTTTTTTTTTTTGCTGGGTTAGCCTCCCTTGCAACCACTTAGGGTCATAGGAGGGAGGGGCTATCTACAGGTTGCCACCCTTTTTTAAACACCCATGGCTCAGGACAAGCTTCTATATTATAAATAAAAGATTGACCTGGGCGGGATTTTAACCCGCGGCGTCAGGATTGCGAGACAAGATAGATTTTTAAAAAAATACAAATTTTAAAAAAAGAGTATTTTTTTTTTTTTTAAAGATTGTCTGTCAAATAAAATCTGCCAACTTATCTGCCATTTGAACCCCAACTAAAATCATCTAATAATAATATCTACGGTCAATAAAACTCTTCTTTTGAACATCCTTAATATATTTTGACAAAATCATAAATTTCATAAGAAAATTGTATCTCTATTCGAAATATTTTTCACAGAATAAGAAATTATTCTGTTAGAGCAGAGCAGTAATAGTAGGAGTTTTGTGAAATACACAAGGAAAGATCTTCAGAAGTTCGTATCTCTATTCGAAAGGTTATCACAGAGTATATTTATTGAAAAGTTAGAGACANAGTGTTTCTTCACCGGGTAATCATAACAGTAGCACATAAATTGAACGATGCACTCATTCAAGGCATTAACCTTGCAAGATAAGCCATGTCTTTTGATAATCAATTTCATGTGTAATTCAAGGGGTTCCTCATGTTCTTCTTGGAAGACATTCTTGGACGTTTCGATAGAATCATAAAATATTCTTCAGAAGCTTTATGAAAAATTAAAGTTTAAAAAAAAAACTGAGAAATATTTCAAATAAAAAGATTGAAGGGCTTATGAATAATAACATATACGAAATAGAATCAAGGATTAATTTTTTCAGGAATTGATTTTTTGACGAAAAATTCCCTTTGAACACTTTAGTTCAATAGCAAGCCTGTGATAAACTATTATTTTTTTTATTATTTTATACTTATTATATTCCTACGCATACAGTATTACAAGCATTTAGATTATATTATTTGTATTAATACATGATATATTACATCATTCAGCTAAATGACAGCATTCCAGGATCCAATTAATAGAAAAATAAATGTTTTCTAAATTCATAAAAGCTCCAAGTATATATATATATATATTCAAAGAGGCAATTATTTGTACATAGCCCCTCCTTCCCAGACTCAAATAAGAGTCAGAAGAGGAAATGAAAAAAAAAAACTTCAGGTGTCAGGTTCTGACCAGATGTTTGGTCGCTGAAAAGAAACAGAAATTCTCCGTTCCAATTGGTAAATGCAACAGGTGTTAAGAAACCTCAAAAGCCGCTGTTTGAATGACGTTAGCGACTATTAACCAAAAATAACGAAGCCAAAAGCCAATAAGCCTTAAAGGTCTTGATGATATGCCGCCAAGGGGTGAATAGCTCCACAAAATAAGGGTGTAAATATCGTCGCCTCTCTTCTGTAAGGAATTATTGTGAAAATTGCAGGTTCCTACTAGCTGAAGATGACGCCTGTCATTTTCGACCAAGCTCGATTTGGTCAAGAGTGGGGAAGATCATGTAGGATAATCGATTCTCCTTATCGAGTCGAGCCTTCCCGCCTTTTTTAGTCTTCCACTGCCATATGAAAGCTGAACATGCAAAACACTTACTTAGCTTAGAATCCAAGTGGCTCACACGAAGAGCTGTTCCACAATACAAGACATTCTTTGATGATGAATATGAAAAGAAGCTAGATAAATGTAATAAACCTACTCCTCGAGCTTTAGTGCGTCATAATGCAGTAAGGTGGCGTTATCTTAGGTTCGAGTCCACTTAAGACAGACTTTTTCCCAGAGATAATGGAAGCTTGGAATGAGAGGAAAACCTGTAAATAACCTTCCTACATGGGCCAAATTGGATAAGAGAGAGTTAAAAACAATATAGTGACATCTAAACTGCAGAAACATCATGAATAAAGAACCAATAGCATTCAACAGCAACTTGTAAGTGTGTGTCTGTTTAATTATAAATAAAAAATAGATGACATAGTTTTTATTGAATAAAAGGGTTCAATCAATTTTTTACAGATCATCACTGATGTTATTTAGAAAACGATAAAAATATGGTCCGTTAAAAATTATGCTCACATACACACACATATTTTTGACAACTAATGGTCAATATGTTTTTCAGAGAATCAATTAAAGATTTCTGTTCAAGATATTTTAAACATTTATTAGTCATCCAGAGTTTTTTCTTCGAATAATTAATTTAAATAAAAAGCCGGATCGGACAAATCTTTATTATAAAAAAAAATTTTTCCTCATTCACTCAAAACCAAAATGAATTTGATAATAAGATGTAGTATATGTGCAATCAATTTATTTAAATAAAGTAGTATACCAGTTAAAACTTTATGATTTTTATATATTGCTTAGTGCATGTCTCATTTGAAATAATAAAGTGAAAAATAATGGTTAATTAAAAAATATTAAATACAATT
Organism: Oncopeltus fasciatus; assembly: GCA_000696205.2. NCBI lineage: Eukaryota > Metazoa > Arthropoda > Insecta > Hemiptera > Lygaeidae > Oncopeltus > Oncopeltus fasciatus. The sequence goes on from KZ808230.1 coordinate 21,897, forward strand.
ATTCACACAACAAAATATATAAACCTTGAGGGAAAGAATGACCTTAAGGAAAGATCTACAAAAAAAATCAATTTTGTGATTTTTCTATTAAGACCAGAAAGACGTGACAACGGCACTTGACCAATTAATTTCTTAATGCAGATGTTATTCACACATTACTGTGATGAGAATGAAGACATGAAGCAATCCTGCTGATGACGTAAGAGACTAATTTACCCGATAGCGTCAGTAATAACTGGAAAACACGACATACAAAACAACTAATTTCCTAGCGCACTGAAGTTATGCTATTATCAGAGCGAAATGCATCAGAGACTGCAGCACGTTTCTCATTAAGGAACTACAAGGATTAAGGAACTACAAGGATTAAGGAACTACAAGACATTTCAGGACACGCCGTACTATGCCGCCAAGTTCTACAAGCAAGAGCATACTCAAACACAATTTCTAATATTAGCAAACACAGAAGGAGTCTGACTTAGGGTTGATCCCATGTCAGATATTTTTTTTTTTTTAATTTCCAAACTTCCTCATTCACACACACTCGTACACTTCGTACACACACCTCTGGGTATGTCTTTAACACTCTCCCAGGTTACCTGCAGTAATGGTATAAGCGTGAAAATAAAACATAGAACAATGTCCGCCAATGTTCAAACATGAAATTGAAGCAACCCCTGGCTAGCAGGGCGGTGTCAAGAGGAACAAAGGTCCTCATAGAATATGCTTATAAACCCAAACCTTACCTGGACCACGCGACCAGGCTCAAATGCCAAAATCTCCTCGAGAGAATAAGGGTTTTTTAGAAGGACATTTAGAAGACATTCTCACCCATGAAGGATGGATACCTAGGACCAACCAGGAAGTCTGCGATCCTGCGGAGACTTCTCACATCGACTGTCCATGGCAGGGAGAAGAGGTGGTCGACCAAGGCAGCCCTGGACAAACTGTGTGGCCGATGACGTCCGTTCCCTGGATGGTAGAGGCATTAGACAGAGCTGATTGAGGAGGCTTTGACACGCCACCGTGTTGTAGCGCCCCGTTAACTAACTAATCTCCGATTCGATACATACACACACGCATTACTAGAGCATTCACTCACGCACACAAACACCTCCGTCTTTCAACGCTCTTAAGCTCACGAAAACCCACATTCGTCATAGAGCGAAATCGAGAGACTAGGGTTTCCGATTAATTTTAATATCAAGAGTAAAATTCGGTGATGTAATACTTAATTTTTATATTTTAATGAAAAAAAAAATATATATATATGTATAAATTACAAATAGATCTATTTTAAAAATTTGAGAGGTTATGGCATGGAAAAGGTCAAATACAAATTTTGTGGAATTTGCTTAGTTTACGAAGTGATGGACAGATTATATTTCACTTATAAATAAATAATAAATTAAGTATTTTATTTGGGTGAAAATTATATGGTTATATGGTACCCTGCATACAAACTTAACAGCCTCACAGAATGTTGACTGTACATATTAAGTCAACAAATATCACACAAATTATTATTTTATTCGATAATTTTAAATGGCAGAAATTTTTTTTTCCTTAATCATTTTAAATTTATACTTTGTTCATATAAAATTATCTAATTTGACTACAAAATAACAGTACAAAAAATATAAAGTAAACTATGGCATCATGAAATTTATGGATTCAGTCAATAAGATATTGTAGAAATAACTTTTTTTTTTATACATTAATTTGAAGTTAGTTTTTGTATTTCAAATTAAAGTTTTAATTTTTTTTTAAATTTAATTTTATTAATGCTTAAGTTTCGGGCTGAATTGGGACCTTTTTCATAGAAAAATAAATTGAAAGAACAAAAGCCGAAACGTCTCCTCTCACAAATATGTTTTTATTACAATACTTTCCTGATCCGACCATTTCCAACAAGTAAAATAACAGGCAATATTTTCAGCTTGCCCTAACAGATAGCGCTGCATCTCTGCCAAACTAGTTTTTACACATATTTTAACTGTAAAAATAACAAATATTGTCTGGCAGCCGTAATTACAGTTGAAGGGAATGGGTTTACTAATATGGAAGTTGGATAACTTGTACAATTAGCAATGCCGTTAAAATCATTTGCCTAGCTGCTTAATGCTGTTTTATGGCCCTTAATTTTTTTTTTTTAAAGAAAGAGTAATTTACCTCAAAAAACAATTGTTCCTCAAAAGGCAGCGTAACAGATTTGTGTAAATGTCAAATGGTTTTCTATCATTAAAAAACCGTTAATTACTGCAGATGAACTAATGTATACACCAATCCTTATTAAATATACAGTCAAAACGAATAAAAATAATTTAATTTTCTGAAATATTATTCTCTCTTCTAACTTCTCTGTCTGGCAGCTCACCACACATACACACAGTATTATATTCTATCATTCTCAGACCCTGAATCTCTTTGATAATCTGATTTCAAGGGACAAAAATATTTCGATACATGGGGTGAAAATTAAATGATTAGTCAGTTAAGAGCACGCAATCATGCAGAATCACAGTCAAGTGATTTAAAATAATTATAAAACATAAATTATTATATAGTATCAGTTTACTCACCACAGTTGAAACTCTTGAAATAAATAGTACATGCTCACCTTAAAAAAAAAAAAGAAGAAAAAATTATATATAAATGATTATGATTAATTATTAGAAAATTGCATATTACATATCTGCATTTAATTAATTAATAAATATGTATTAGCGATCAAATGAGCTTTGAATAAAGCAATTGAATTCCTTTTCCAAAGAACAAGTGCCATTAGTATCTATCAATGGATATCAGGGTTTATTCTTCAACCAACTCCCCCCCTCCTCTCCCAATAATCAGGGAAATTTTATCCACCCCTCACCCCTTTCAAACCCAAGCATTTGGCATATTCACCGTTAAATACTTAATTTACACAATGCATTTATTTTCTCTTCGTAACGCTTAGTGTTCCGAAGATTTTATATCTTATTATTTTATGAAGATATTACCCATCGCGAGACCCGGACGGTTCCCGTGAGCTAACTTAGCCTTAAAGCAAATGTTCATCAGTTTATGCTGAAGAAAATAAAATCAAACCCTCAACTATCACTTACGAATTAAAAATCTTCCAACAGATGTTCCTAAAAATATATCAAGGCGAGGCTAACTTGGAATGAAGACTGAGTCCAGAAATCATCAAAGACAAATGAATAAAATTTTGAAAGAATTTTTTACACGTTTTTTTCCCCTCTCCAGGCCCTCAGCAAATTTCCTGTCGGCTTTTACGGCAACATAAATCCCCAGGGGACCCCAAGAAGTGGCGTGTAGCGTGACACAGGCTCCCGGGTGGGAGAGTCACCGACCGCGCCGCAGGTAGGGGAGACTCTGATGATGCATTGTCTGCAAGCGAAGCTCACCTGGCCACGGCTACAATGCGTCATTACAGCTGTCACAGCAAATCGGGAGGGTGTGCAGGAACTCAATCCGACCTGCGGTTGCCCACTACGAGGAATAGCGGGAAGTGTTGGATTCGACAAATCAGCAGTTTGTAGGGGGAGACCTTGACTATCGAGACGGAGTTCGGGGCAGAAAGAGACACTTCTCAGAGGGTTGTCGAAAGTTGTCGCAAGCTAAATACCCCAGTAACCTTCAGTAAGAGTACTTGCAGTCTCTAAATTCTAGACTAAATTCGCTGACATCTCCACATATACCTGCCGTACATTCTCCTGGGTTCTCGCTTCCCAAGAGGTAAAAAAGGAAAATAACAAGGTACAAAAAGGAAACATAAGAAAGCAACTTTTTTATTTTTATTTTTTATTTTTTTT
>KZ808230.1:84166-97644 GCA_000696205.2 Oncopeltus fasciatus
TAGATCCAAAAGAAATACAAATTTTAAAAAAGTCTATTTTTTTTTTTAAATATTATTTGGATCTACCTTGACCGAACCCCAACTAAAATCATCTATTGGAAATGTAATTATTTTTACTTCTTTTACGGCTGAGCGATTTCAGGACCTATAGTTCCATTCTCAAAGCCACAGGAAAATCCAGGGTCTCTCCCACATCGCAGTCAACCTGCCACTCTACTTCAGTAACAGGCTGACCCTTTGAGAAAGGGAACGTTGGACTTGCAAGCGCTCAGCCGTTAAAGAAGTATAAATAAATACTCTATGTGCGAAGAATAGGTGTAAATACTCTATAAGCAGAATAAGTAAGCGCTCTTTCCGTAAGGCAAATAGGTTAATTAGGAATAACATTTCGTTACTTGCTTGTTTTCAATTAGTCCTTGTCATGTCAGCTACATTCTAAGACGGACTTTATTATTTTACTAGGGACAGGACGTCCTCTCTCGTCTTCATGATAGCCCTGAAAATGGCTTACAATATAAGCCGAAACGTTGGCAGATAATTTAAAAAATACACTTTTTTTTTTTTTAATTTTTTTTTTTTTAGATCTACCTTGACCGAACCTCAGCAAAAAAACATCTAATAATAATATCTACAGTGAAAAACTTTCCATTACCTGATATGTTTTCTTTCATATAACTTAATTGTTTTATTAATATAATATATGTGTGGTCATCATGAAAGATATATTTCTGATTAATATGTTTTAAAAGAATCTTTTCTAGTAAGTCTTTTTTTATTCTAGTAAGTTTTTAACCAATTGTTTATAAGAAAATAATATTCTACCTCTTTGATCATTACTTCGTAACTTTTGGTCCACTGAAAGGTTTCAATTAGCGAGGGCTTGCCCCTGTCAAAACAATTTTGACAAGTTGAAGTCTTATTTTTAATGTAACTGAATATTATATTTTTTATTTAGTGTGTTTTATAGAACTTTGCTTTTATTTCAACTTCTAATCTTAGTTCCTCCCGTCAAGTTTTGGAAAACCATGACTACAAAAAGTAATAAAGGAATCAGGCTGGAAAATGACATTGAAAAGTGTCGGGAAGAAGCCAATTGGAGGAAAGTTATTGAATTGTCTGATCAATTAAAATCAAAAAACAGTACAACACAAGGTAATTTTAGCGTGGCTTACTAATGACTATAACATTCAAAATATTTAATTTGCCTAATTTAGATATATTGCACTTAGATATTTAGTTCTATGGAATATATGACCATAAATAGTAACATTTTTTTATAAAATTTATTATTTTTTATATCTTGGCCACTTTAGTTTTTTAATTGAGTATGTAAATTTCTTGTGGTTGAGTTATTGCTGCTTCAAATAAAGAAACAAACCTACATCCCCCAGCTATCTGCCCTTCTACTCTTGAAAAGTTTTGTCAAGTGGTGAGGAGATCTCACTGGTAGAAGTAACTGGATTAAGTGCTTAAATATCGCCATGAATCTGTCTGTCTGTCCATCTACAGATTAACCTTTTATGCTTCAAAATTTATAATAGCACTCTTGGTTGATTAAAAATTCTTGAAAGTTTTTCACAATGGTTTACTATTTCTTAATTTGTTTTCTGTTCTTCAGTAAAGGTCTCACTCAAATGTATTTCAATTTGAATTGAAAACAGTTCAGAAATACTGGGTAAACAATTTGTCCTATTTTACTATATAAAATTATTTTCTTGGAATGCTAAAAAATAATTGCTGCTCACACTTGTTGAATGTACAATTTAGGTGTTTGCAAGTCAGACCAATTACATGTGTTTCTCTTCGTTTTTTTCTTATTAATTTTTCAATGAAAAAAGTTACTTTGTTACCCTACATTTTAATAAAAAATATACTCTGGTTTTATCAGAATTTAAACAATATTTGTTATTTAAAATATTTCACTCTAATGGTATTTTAGTGGCAGTAGTCTTATATTTTTTTTAATTTTTGCAAGTTTGAGCCAACAAATTAGCCTCTGAATGGGAAGACATCTTAGAACACAAATTGCTGTTTAACTAAAAAATTCTATGTGTTTTTTATTTATGAAAAAGTAGAATTTCTTTCATTGGCCACACTTGGAAGCTGAAACAACTAGTAGGATAGATCAAGGAAATTCAAGAGGATATGGGAGGACTGGATAACTGAATGATCTGAAAATAAAACAGAAAGTCTCAAGAAACTGAGGAACAAGAAAACAACATTTATGCCAAAACGAGACAAAAGGCACACTGTGAAAGGGTTATTTACAGAAAGGCTGATGATCAGAATGAATGAAAAGATATTAGGCAATTAGGAAAGAATGGAATATGTAGTTGTCAAAGAAGATGACCAGCTAATGATTGACTAAAGTTGTCCAAGGAAGACAAATATATATGTGTGTATATATATATGCCATGTACCAATGATGTTTAACAAGCTTAAAAGAGTTTTATTTATTACAGANACAGACATAAAAATTTGTAAAATCTATATGTGTAAATAGTGCAACTTGCTTGAGAAAATTTTAACCCAAAATTACTTTACTGATTTCAATGAAATAGGAGTTACACTTGTCTTAGTTAAGTTCCTAATTTAATATGAACTTGAAACACTTATATTGTAATTAAGTAATGGTTTTCAAAAGCAATAACATTCAACTGTTTCACTTATGTTTCTTGGAATCTTACCTCTGTGACAAAAGTGTCCAAATCTACATTTTTTGTTCTCTTAATTTTTGTCATTTGTCCTTTATTTGTTCCTGAAAGAGACGATTTTCAATTTCACTTCATTCAAATGATTTTATATATTCTCTAATGAATAATATTATCAAAATTAAAATAAATTATTAAGTGCTCAGAAAATAACTAAAGTGACATAATTTGGGTTTTTTTTAAAAATTTAAATTAAAATGCCTAGATTTTCACAGAAAATCAATAATTGTGACCATTAAAGTGTTTGCAGACATACATTTACCAATTTATGTGACTATATTTTATGCTGTGTGTTTGTTGGGGATAATAAACTTATTTATATGTTTAATTTTTATCTTTAATATCATTTTTTCAACAACTTCAATATCTTCACTCTTTTAGAATTTGCTAAAATGAACTGGGAAGAGGTTGAGCCAAAACCTTTTAATTCTATTACTTTTGGTTGGGCCTTTATACTGCTTTCTATTATCATCATAACCTCCCTAAAAATGGTTTAGAATGCTAGCCAAAATGTTGGCTTTCAAACAATAGCTTTTTTGTCCAAAAAATCTTTGCTTTTTTTTATTTTTTCTGATAACAAAGTTTCAACTAGAACCCAAGGCAGAGACACTCATAAAAAGATGACTGAGCTCCGAAGCTAGAATCAATAATTAAGTGATACTAGCTTAATAACTAAGCGAGTCACCCATTTAAAAAGTGCAAAGAATTGATTGTGATTTTATAACTCTAATAATTTTTTTAAAAATAATTGACAAAGTACAATATTATATATATTTTGAAAAAAATTTTAATGCATTTATTTTTTGCACCTCTTAATTCCTATAGATGTAGATAAGACTTTCCTTACTGAATTTTTATAGAACATAATTGAAAAAATCATGTTTTCTTTTTCTTCTGTGATTAATCACCATCAAGCTATAATTACCATGAAGCACCTCTGAAATTTATATATGCCTTGAACATAGACAAAGGCTCGTCCTTTAGTTATTGTTGTTTTTCTTTCTTTATGATTTTCAAGAAAAAAAAATGCAACTCAGGATTTGAACCCACGTCTCCTGGCATGCTCTCGTCACCAGTATGCTGCAGGGGCATTTCTTCGATCAGAACGTTTAAATGTAATGCAAAGATGTCTCATCAACAATGGTTTACAAATTAATTCTCCAAAATCTGAGAGAAAAAAAACTGCCTTGTCTGAAATTTTATTATTTTTATAAATAATAATTGTCAAATATTTTGTAAATATCTTCTGTTATTATTGGAATTATGTATTCATATTATTAATGATGTGAAACTGATCATACATTTTTTTTTTAGGGCCACTTTGTAATTTTCTACTTGGAGAAGGGAAATTAGAATTGTTTCTTGAAGAATATCCACCCTTAGAGTCAAATATAAGTAAAGCAAAAATTGGTTTGAGTGATGCTAAGAAATGCTTATTAGTTGCTGCAAGTGAATTGGGAGTTAAAGCAAGTCTAATTTTATGTATTCTCATTTATATTAATTTAGTATTGAAATGTTTTCCTTCTAGCCTTTAGGAGGATGAAATAAATACTTATATTTATATTAATATTCATTATTATTAATCATATTCTGTGTGTGTGTGTGTGTGTGCGTGTGCGTGTGCGTGTGCGTGTGTATATATATGTTTGAATTTCCTGATAATGAGAGAAGTGCATTTGTGCAGCAGCTTTTTTAATTTTATCACAACTTTTTTTACAGATTTGTTAAAATCAGCATTACAATCATAGTATTTATACATTCAAGCTACTCAAATATACTATTTTTTTTAGCAAACTTCAATCTGTTACACAGCCTGCATTAGCCTGTAAAGCTTATTAACTCACTTTAAATATATGTTTGCTTAATTCTATTTACAGGCTGGGGTTTCTCTTGATGCTCATCTCTTGCTAGGTAAATTACACTATGCCATGGGTTGCTTTGAGGATGCATTAAAGCACTACACTGAAGCAGATCTTCAGTCACTCACAGAAAAGACCCTTCCTAGCAGAAGTTTAAGAATAGTTGCTGAATCTTATGCAGTCAAAGGTAGTTATTTGTTTTTCTTTCATAAATGTTTGAACAAGTATGACTGAAACATTTTTTTTCTCAAATAGACAGTTATCGATCCATTCCATCCTGCCACTGTGTAAGGGTTCACTATAAAAAATTAAAAATTATTATAAAGAGATAAATTTAATAATAAATAAGTTTTTAATAAATGCATAAATTTATGCATAAAAAAATATCAGTTTCAAATTCCTCTTAAAGCTGTAACACTCAAATCAACTGTAAAAATAATAGTAGTAATAATAATTAAAACAGTGGTCCCTCACACACACATACATATATCAACATCCTAATTTAATATTATTGCATAAAAATAACAGCATTTCTATTTTAGCTCAGACAAAAAGACATAGTGTCTTTAAGGGAAAATTGACTCTTATTCAGTACAGTGACTATATTTTTCTTTATGTATTTGTTTTGTTTGAAATTTTATTCTCTTTACCCAAATCCATTCTATGCACACAAACACACAAAGTATAATATATTTCTTTAATGAAACTTCTGATTGCAGTTAATATACTATTAATAATGTAGTAACATACTTACTAAACTTTTTTTGAGAAAATTTGTTTATAATGATTTGATTGAATTATTTGAGAATATGCACTATTATATATGAATAGTAGTAGAGAATTTGTTGTGTTTTGGTCAAGGTTGTAAAAAAAATTTTAACTACAATTTAAAAAAAAAAGTATTTAAATGATATGCCGACATTTCGGGTTAAATTTTAAGCCATCTTCAGGGCTATCATGAAGGGAAGTAGGAAGAATGTTGTCACCTGGATCAAATTTTCATGACTGATAAGCTGAAACATCAGTAGATAATAAAAAATAATTTTTTTTATACTCCTCTTTAGAATATACTTTTAGCGATTTTGTAAAAAAGAAAATAAGAAAATAAATGTAGTACCCTTTGAATTTTCATTTATTTATCAAATTTTCAATCTAGAACAGTNACCCCCTGCCACTTCTTGGACTTCTGAATTATACCTGATAGTGACCTGATAGTCTCCATAAATATTGACTGCATTTTAAATTTTATTTTCTTCTATATTTATTTATTATTATCTCATTTATATCACCAAGAGCCAATCCAATAAATAACTTTATGAATAAAGTCTTAAAAAGGTAATGTAAAACATTTGAAGAAATTCATCTGAAGATAATCTAATAAAAGGTAGTAGTAGTAGATCATAATGAAGGGCAATCAACTTCTAGGTTATTACGCCCTATAGATACCCTTTAATATATTTACTATAAATTAGTTAATAGAAGACAGGAATCAGGATTATTTCGACTACTATAACAACATAAATATAAGAAAAATATTTTCTAATAAAAGGTTTTACTATTAATCTTTATCCATCTTCTTTTGTTTTAGGGCTGTGCCTTGAAAAAGTGCAGCCTCTTTCAACAAGTAAGTACAAGCGAGCTGAATGGGAAGAGCAGCTTGTGAAAAGTTTTGAACTTGCTGGAGATCTGACTCTCCTCTACCTCCAGGAGCAAGACAAACTTCAGCAGCAATTCACCACCAACACTGGTACTGGTACAGGTAAGTGTGTATGGTGAGAATTTTGACATTAGGGCTTACTCAATACTGCTGAAAATTTGTCTTTTTACCGGCTCTTGTTTATAAAACATCTTTATCAGTCTGATTCAATAATTTTAGCAATAGTCCTTCATCTGGATAATGCGTAGAAAATTTGTTTTGCCTACTAAAACATTATTCCTACATTACAAAACTGTAATTATACTATTGCATACAAATTTCATTAGGTTGTTTAATGACAAATTTGTCTTCTCTGTAGTAAACAAATAAACAGCTGCTAAGGTTACAGTCAGTCTCAGTTATGTTTATATACTTTTGTGCAATTAATATTTCCTGATAAAGACAACAGGTTAACTCTTAATGAGAGAAGTTTAGGTACAACAGTGCTTTTTGTGGAAACTCTTGAAAACTCACTCCTGTATCCTCTTGGGAACTGCTAAAGATCATGGTTTAGACACTATCTGTTTGGAAAAAGTTGGGTTAATAATTTTTGTTCTGAAGAGACATTTGAGATTTGAGTGCATTCTACTCTTCCTAATGATTCTGTAATTGAAGCTGCATTGTATGAGCAACAAAGCCTCTTAATTTTATTGGATAAAAATAACTTTTGGTTCATTATTTTTCATTACTATTCCTTTATCATCATGGAGGATAGAAGAAATAGATAATTAATTTAATAATTTGTATCTTTTTGTGTAGAGTAAAATAATCTGATTTTATAATTGAAAAAAAGGCTGTTTTTGGACTAAAAAAAGTGTTGCTCAGTAACATGTAACAACAGTAACACAGTAGCATGCTACTGCATTCAATTACAATACATGCATCTATGTAAAATAAGCAGATTTCCTATATTTCACTAAAGATATGTAATTAAGAATAAATGACAAAATTTAATTTCAAGAGAGAGCAATAAGAGTAAAAGGTATGACTACTAAGCTTTGCTTTAGATTGACTGGGAGGAAAAGTGGGAGAAATGCCTACTTATAATAGTTAATTCATAAATTTCTTCTGTATTTTTTCATAAAAATGATATAAAACATAAATGTTACATTTTTCATCTATTATGTTCCATTAAGTTTTTCCTAACTTAAATAAAAATGAAAATAATATAATTGTAATTTTTGATTTCCCTCTAAACCTCTCTTTTACTTATTATATTTAATGCTCACGTAGGCTTCGACGGTCGTCAGAAGTATTTACCGTTTCTTCTTCCGGGTTGGACCGTGTCAAATTGGTGTTATAACACTGTTATAGTAGTGATTTTTAGCAGATATCGCATAGGGTGATAAAGCTATTCACATTGGTAGTATGACAAGAAGACAGTAAACATTGTGGTACGTTAAAAATTATAAATAAACAAATAAATAAATATCGTACCTTCTATTGTCCATCTTCATTGGTTTCTGCAAACCATCTTCTGTTGGGGAGCGCTTTCAGGAAGATGGACAATGTCCGAAAGCTCTCGTCAACAGAAGATGGCTTGCAGAAACCAATGAAGTCGGATTACAAAAGGTATGAAAGTTCAGTATTCATTGGTAGTGATATTAACCCTTTAGATTATTTACCAATATATTTACCAATTTATATATATATATACTNCAGACCTTCATCAGAGACATTTCTCTGTTAACTACTCCTCAACAGCACCTTCCATTTAATTAGGTCACTTAATGAGACAAAGCACAAGTGCTTCTTATACACCAATTGATCTGGAAGGCTATCTTCGATCCCAATCTTTCTTGTGACTTCGGGAACTGTTTTGTTCAAAAGACCAATCCAAATATGAACCCAAAGTAGACTAAGTAACTCTAATCAAGAATAACCCCTAATATGCATTATTCTAACTGCTGAGCTATATATAAAGAAGTGTATATATGACAAAGGACACCACCCAAATAATGCGGCATCAAGGAAATCCCTCCGATAGAGTAGATGGGAGATAAACATCAACCTGATAAAGTAAAAACCGACTGAGCTCTAAAGAGAAGTACTAGAACTCGAAAAATCTCTAATACTATGTGGGAGTGATTAATCCCTTCAAAGGGAGGTTGGAAAGGTAGATACCTATACCAGAGATTGTTAACTGTAATTTTTCCACTTAATTATACGAAAAATATTGCAATAAGCCTTAGAAATGTTTCTAGGCCTTTCAAACTTCCTGGTCTAAACCCTGATTATTTCTCACTATACTTAATGCCAACTAACTACCAACCATAGAACTTATAAAATAAATTTTTAATTATTACTTTTATACTTATCCAACTATTCTAAAATGTAATATTAATTATTTTATATTTTGGTTCGCCACTGATATTTTAATTTTATATAACTTAATTGTATTTATACCAGGTTCCCATTCTCCACAACCAATGGCAACAGTTAGGCCAATGGGGCCAATATTGGAGACTGCCCTTCAGCGCGCTCCCCTCCTTCACATCATTGGAGGGAGATTACCGGCTGCTGTCAACAGATACAGGTGACTTATTTCTGCCATGAACATTTTAAGGAATTCACATTTCTGAATTATTTTTTATTACATGATTCTGTTCATAATGACTTCATATTTCTTAAATGACATTAATATTTCAGACTCAGCTTTCAATAAAAGCTTCTTTAAAACAAGCACACTATAAAAATGTTGCAATGTAAGGGTATTAGTTAATCATAATTAATTAACTATTATTTTAAGAACAAATAGATATCTACCAAATTCTCATAAAACACATAGCAATCTACAAAACTCACATATTCTTTTCTTGTATGGCTCTTAAAGCTATCAGTTAGTTAGAGTGATGTTCTTATGGTTAATCTTTCTAGTAAACCATAAGAACATCAGCTAGAATTAGGTCGCCAACTGCCTTGCAAAGTGATAGTTTATATATGAGAACAAGACAATGGGAAGAGGGGATCCTCAGTGATGTAGGAGGCTGATAATTAGACTCTACCAGAAGCTCTAAGTTCTCAGGACCTAGTGTTGAAGGGCTGAATTTCTCTTTGAGAAAAAATTAGACCTTGGCTTTATCTTTGTTAGGAAGAGATGGTCTTCATTCTTTGTAGGAGCTGCAGATAAAGATGAAGAGGATGTCTCCTTCCACATTCAAATTCACCAGGCTTCGTGTACTTCTTTAAGTAATTTGTTATGCTCGGTCTTTAATTCTAGGTCTCTGGTTTGTTGCCACTGCCTTCTTGCCCAGTTCTCCAATATTTTCAACCGACTAAGTCCTGCACAGTTTTATCAACTGAGACTGCAAGTCGGTTGCCAAGTTAAATTTAAAAATATCTCAATCAATTTTTCCATTCATCATTTAAGGTAATAAATAAGTAGCCAACCATTTTGAATAAGAACAGGCAGGGGGTTAGAGTCCAGGTCTCTCGAGATACCCAAATATTTGGATTCTATTTATGTTAGGCATAATATTACTTTACTTAGAAAGTTCTCCATAATGTTTGCCTTGTTAGAAATTTCTTCTAAAGTTTTCCACGTGAATATGCCACTCAACAGCCCCACAAGAAGTTTACTGAAGGTCCCCAAAGAGAGCAGTTAAACCACCAAGAAAATCAGCCTGATATCTTCTTTAGTTTAGGGCTCAAGTATACACCAAGCATGTGGGCTTTCAACTTTGACATCCACTACTACTGCAAATGATTTTTCAAAAAGGGAAAGGAAGACTTTTCTCAAGTCCTCTTAGCTCGCATTCTTATGGAAATGGTCTCCTGTTCAATGATTGTTAGTAGCTGAACAAAAACAATGTCATAAATGGCATCCCTCTAATGTTAACAATTTCTAAAATAAAGAAACTATACCCTGTATAAGCTTCTTTATTAAACCATCGAATGAGTTAAATAATGACTGCAATTAATCATTTTGAATGGGAGGTTTAAAGGGTAACCATATTACAATATTATTTATTTTATTAGCTCAACCAAAAAAATGAAAAAAAAAAATAAAATTTGTTTTAAATATAATATTCTACTAAATTTTCAAGGAAAACATGTATTATTTATAAATTATTTTTGACTGAAATTGGATGAGAGGGAAAGGGTTTAGAGGTAGACTAAAATTTATTAACTAATATATTTATTATAAATAGTGTAACAAAAAAGTTTATTCAGTAACATGTTGGCTCTCAGAGTGAGTGAAAGTATCAGTGGATGCTCCTGGGGATTAATATAGACTGTATATCTATTACTTGCCTCTGCAGGAAATACATAGCTATAAGCAATTTTTTTTTCTTTGCCTTTGAGAAGTTTTTTTTTTTTTTTTTTTTTTTTTTCCCTTCTTACTTACACATATTTTGCTGTGTGGAAATTGAGGAAGAAGTTAAGGCAAAACTTCCAGACATTTTATCATTTTCTAATAGAAATAAAAAAATTTCTATTAAATATGTTTTTATTTCATTAGACAATTCCAATAGTAGTAAAACTTTTAATATTTTCAGCCTGTTCACCAAGGCTAGGTTCATGCACCAGGTGTAAAAATTAAGTTTTTGGGGAATGGGTCAGTCTTATTGAAAATATAAGTATGGAAGAACAAAATTTTAGCGACATTACAGAACAATTTTTGGGCAAAAAATTGTCCCATGTTTATAAAAGAAAAAGAGATAATAAAGAATAAATTTGGTGTCAAAAGAGAGTTACTTTAGACAGGGAGAAATTATCTTTAAACAAAGAATTTATGGAAACAGATTAGATAATAATGTTACCTGTGTACAAGCTGATAAGTGCTGGAATTAGAGGAAAAAGAAAATAAACTTAATTATATTTCTTACAGAATATATATTGTTTCATTTGTAACCCTAATAGATTTTTTTGTAAGATGTCACTTTACTGAATTTTTTCTTATGTCAATTAATTTGGATACTGTAGACCATAAGAAACTTTGTATCACACAACTACATCTGCTCCAGGAACATGCTGTCTGCAGTTGAATCAAGTGGAACTCACACTCTTCGACTGACATTGACCAGGCAGCTAGGTGAAGTGATTCTGAGAGGTTTTACTGGCAACAAGTATTCCTCGCCCACTAATGGGAATGGTTTGTGTTTATTTTCTAATAATGAATTAATCTATTTCAGCATAATTTTCGTAGTCACTGTACCAGATAAAGGGATTCTCTTTTATATGATAAATTGAATTTAATAATTTATTTCTATAATATTAAAATGTTAAACCGCTTATTCCTTGGTTTAAAATAAAAATATATTTTTTGTTCAAATGTGAGTTTCTAGTGGTGGCACTATTATTGATTATCTAATGTTAATATTTTCAGTGATTGATAATTTTTATATGTTGGCTGTTTAATTTTTATTGATGACTCACATCCTCATCCAAAAAAGCTTCAAAATCAGACTTTAAAAAAAAACTTTTTGGGTGGTCTTCCACATTCTTCACTTCTGAAATCAAACTAACTGAATTTAAATTTTTAAAACACTCAAAATATTTATTTGTCTCACCATAAGCTTCAACAATCATCCAATGTGATTCTGCTGCAGTTTTTCTCGCAGATAGAAACAGAAATTTAATGCTGCCTGCAAATTGCAATTTGTTGGCACACAAGTCATGTTGTTCAATGCCACTAAACACTTGGTTGTGGAATTAAACAAAGGAAGTCTGAAAGATCTGAATTGGAAATATTATTATATGTAAACAAAATATTTAAACATCTGAGTTAAGACCAAATATAAATCTACCAAATTCTCATAAAACACATAGCAATCTACAAAACTCACATATTCTTTTCTTGTATGGCTCTTAAAGCTATCAGTTAGTTAGAGTGATGTTCTTATGGTTAATCTTTCTAGTAAACCATAAGAACATCAGCTAGAATTAGGTCGCCAACTGCCTTGCAAAGTGATAGTTTATATATGAGAACAAGACAATGGGAAGAGGGGATCCTCAGTGATGTAGGAGGCTGATAATTAGACTCTACCAGAAGCTCTAAGTTCTCAGGACCTAGTGTTGAAGGGCTGAATTTCTCTTTGAGAAAAAATTAGACCTTGGCTTTATCTTTGTTAGGAAGAGATGGTCTTCATTCTTTGTAGGAGCTGCAGATAAAGATGAAGAGGATGTCTCCTTCCACATTCAAATTCACCAGGCTTCGTGTACTTNAATTATTTTCTAGAGTAGCAATACTATAATTTACTAGTAACTTAGTAAATTAGAACTAGAAACTTTTTACTATTTCCATTGTTGATTAACTGTGCATTATTTTAATTATTAATTTTTAGGCACTCTGTCTAGAAGAAATGCCAGTAATAGTCCATGGAAACCAAGAGTTTATTCAGGCCCTAATTTATTCATTCCAAGAAATGAATGGGAAGAAATTATTTTGCTTCTTTTAATCAGGTAATGATATTCTTTACTATTTATTTTGCTAATCTAGTCTTTATTAGGTAAATTGAAAATTTTACAAATGATTGTTTGGCTTCCTCTGATTCATTCTCTAAAATAGAAAGATTTCTAGCTTTCTGCTGCCAAGGCAACATAAGAAAGGTCGTAAATCTGTAACAAATTAGCTTTGAGCTAAAAGTATTAGCTTGTAGAACTCTATTAATATTGATATCCTGAAGAAGCAAATCTATAAAACACACTAAAATAAAAGTATGTCAAAAATAAAGTAAGTAAATTTAAGATTTGAAAATAAAAATTTAAATCTCCCCAAAATAATTCTCTTTGAATCAATTCTCTCATGTAATCAAAGCTTGCCTGCCAGGCCTAAGTCCACTGCAGTTTCAACTGGGAGTGAGTTCCCAACTCTTGAACAGTACAAGTCTAAAATATCTAAGAAGCCAATAAAGAAACTTTCAGCAAGGATATTCAAACTCAACTTCAAGTATATAAAATGTACTTGTCATTATATTTTAATTTGATTTTATTTGTGTTATTGTTTTGTAGGCTTGTGTCCAGCAATCAGCATTTATAAATTACTGGATATTTTTTTCTGCTTTAAGTAAATATTCATTGTTTTAACCTTTAAAACCTTTATAATATAAAATACTTAGAAAATACTTGAAGGAATGTTTTGCATTCATTAGCGATTGATTGTACCTATAATTATTGTGTTAAGGTTTTCCATTTGACAAGGATTTGATTCTGGTCATGATTAATAAGGCCATGTTTGAAATTTCTAAAAAAAAATAATAATATTAATTA